>CALSFV010000387.1:0-242949 GCA_943737045.1 Parapristionchus giblindavisi | reverse complement strand
GATCACTTTGGATTACTCGCGTCTCTCCAATACTAATCGATACTAGTTACAATGAATGAATCGATAAAGAGGGGACTATATCACATATATGTAGACTATTCCCCCTTCTCTTTCTCTTCTCTTACTTTGTCTACTCTTACAACTGTCGATACACTATCCACAGTATAGAGAGAAGGAGGCATTGTCACTTTCCCGCCCTTTTCTCTCTCCATCTCTCCTCTTACCCTTTACTCGTTTCATCTTCTCTTTTTGAATACTCTCCTTCTTTCCAACTTTCTTTTCTACTCGAGACTCGATCGAAGAGGGAGAGGTAGGGAACAAGCCCTCTCCTATTATTCCCTCTCTCTCTCTCTCTCTCTCTCTCTCTCTCTCTCTCTCTCTCTCTCTCTCTCTCTCTCTCTCTCTCTCTCTCTCTCTCTCTCTCTCTCTCTCTCTCTCTCTCTCTCTCTCTCTCTCTCTCTCTCTCTCTCTCTCTCTCTCTCTCTCTCTCTCTCTCTCTCTCTCTCTCTCTCTCTCTCTTTCGTCATCTCTTTCATTCTTCGTTGGTTGCATGAAGAAGGGAGAGAGAGAGAATAACTAGTCAGTGCATTGTGTCTAGTATTGAAATGATTCTATGAGAGAAGATGAATGAATGAATAAAAGAACATGGAATGGCATAATCAAGGTCGAGACCACACTACTCCATACAATCAATACATGGAGAGGAGAGAGGTGGGAACTGGGGGAGATGGAGAGAGGAGAGGAAAAGAGTTCTTGAAGAGGGCAACGATATCATGGAGAGAGAGGCTGCAAAGCAAGTTTTTGTTTGTGGTGGTCTATAGTGAACTACGAGAAGAAGAAGAAGAGAATATAAGGGAATGGAAGAATATCGATTGACAAGGAATTGGTGATGGGAATGGGAATATTGATCGATTGATCTACAAAGACTATGATGATTATACAGATGAATAATGTGTTGTTTCTCAATTTGATTGATTATTCATTTTGTGTGATTAGCTATCCTCATTCACTTTCATCACAATTTTTCACTCTCACTTTCTACATCTTCTTCTTCCTTCTCCTTCTCTCTCCTTATACTTTCTCTTTTCCCTCTGACCCTCTAGAGGTCTTCTTCCACTATCCTTGCTTCATTCAAACTAAGATCTTCTTTACAGTGAATGAGAGAGAGTGAGAAGTATCCATAGATAGAGAAGGTAAAGGTTGAAAGGGAATGAAGATGAGAGAGGATGAAGAGGGGAGGAGGAGAAGGTAAAAGGTGGAAGGGTAGATGGTGCATATAGATAATACACAAGAAACATTCAATTAAGCTTTACCTCGATCCTCCCTCCCCTCTTCTTTCTCTTTTCTTTTTTATCGTTCTATTCTTATTCATGGTTCAATTGAGTCTTCTTTCCGTTCTCTTTTCCATTTTCCTATCATTATTTATTGATTGGTTGATATAACTTGTTTTGTCATGGACTTTGCTATTTTATATCTTACATGGACTATGTTATAATATATAAACTGTTGTTTTGGGCTATATTCAGACATGAATACTGGGTAGAATACTGTGGTCATTTCTTAACGAATGAGTGGATGAATGAATAAGTATGGATGAATAAATGTATATGATTACAGTAGTATCATCATCAAGTGAACATCGTCCTTCGTCTTCATCATCATCATCTCCATTCTCATTACATCTTGCTCATTCTAATAGACATAGAATTGCTATGGAAAGGAGGAAAAGTGAAATCAATAGAGCACAGGTACATATTCATCGTTGATCTTTGATCTCTTGTCATTAATATATGTGAATATATCTAGTAACATGCAGTGATAGTCTATAATTAGACATATTCATCTACAGTATCTCCACTATTACAGTATTCGTAATGATGTTATTATATTCAGAGAAATGGTCGTTCCCTATCTCCCGCCCATCCAATTCTAAATGGAGGAGGATTAGATGATCTACTTCGTCCATATAAATTGGATATGTTATTACAATCAAAGATTCCTGATGAAGAAACACAAGTATGGATGAACTCTATTCTATTCTATTCTATTCTATTCTATTATTATATTATCTTTGATTGTATATGAATAGATAGATATTCTGAATAGAGTTGTGTCTATTGTATGATTGATTGATCTATTCTTTACAGGAATTACATGCATGGAATCCGAATGATCGATCATTGAATATCTTCGTGAAAGATGACGATAAGTTTACATTTCATCGACATCCAGTGGCACAATCAACAGATTGTATTAGAGGAAAGGTTAGAATACTATTTCATTCATTCATTATATCATTGCTATTCATTATATTATATTCTTGATAGATATATTGTGAATATATTGTATCTATAGTCTATTCTTATCTCTTGTATCATGGTTCTTCCTTGTACTTCTCCTTCTTCTTCCTTCTATGGTTCATGAATAGGAAGTGTTCTTCTCCCTTTTGCCCTCCCTCTTCTTCTCCTTCTTCTTCTCTATTTGCTCTATCATCTCTTCTTCTCCATGGCGCGCACTCCTTCGTTCTTCTATCTATTGGATCATCTCATATTTGCAACCTTCTCCCTCTCCCTCTCTCTATCGTTTGTCTCTTCTCATGGTCTCTTCTGAATCGCTTCCCGTTTCCGGTGAAAGAAGGGAACGGAAAGCAAAGAAGGAGAAAGGTATAATGAATAGAATGGAGAGGGGAAGGGGGGATATTTGTGTTTCTCTTCTTTCTTTGTAGGGGGTCGAATGATCTCATGAACAAGTCAAACAACATACGATTGTTTGGGGGAAAAGAGACAAATATTGATTGATTCCATGTTTTGATTAAGGATATTGATTGATTTTACTTGCAGATGGGTTACTCTCGAGGTTTTCATGTATGGCAATTACATTGGCCAGCCAGACAACGAGGAACTCATGCTGTTGTTGGAGTTGCTACTAAGGTATGGTAGATCATGGTTACTGTATCGATTGATTGAATGATTTGAATGGAATGAGAGTCATAATTATAGGCTGCATCACTTCATTCAGTTGGATATGTTTCATTGATTGGACCAAATCAAGAGAGTTATGGGTTAGTTTATTGATTTGTTTATCGGTTTATTGATTGAATATATTGGAAATATAACGTCTGCAGTGTCATAGTGAATGATTTTTGAAAAAAATGTTGATATGTCATGGTCGATCGATTATTCTATATTAAATGTAATATTGTATTGATGTACAAATGTTTGTATATAAGAATACTATTGATTGATTAATATATATAATATTATCAGATGGGATATAACTCGAAATGAATGTCATCATGATTCTAAATCATCTCCTCCATGGAGATTTCCTGTTGGAGTTGAAGGAGTTTCTAAAGATGAAGACTTCACTGTTCCTGATAAGGTACTCTATCCATTTATTGATTAGTTTAGATAGTATTTATTGATTACTGTAATGTGGATAGTTATTGATTGATTATAATGATTTCAGTTCTATTGTATACTTGATATGGATGAAGGATATCTTGCATTTGCAACAGATCAGCAATATTTGGGAGTTGCATTTAGAGGATTGAAGGTATTGATTGATTGAGATGTATAGTTGTTATAATGTGATATGTTTCAGGGGAAGACATTGTATCCGATAGTATCAGCTGTATGGGGTCATTGTGAGATAACGATGAAGTATTTGGGAGGATTATCACGTGAGAATAGATTAATATTCAGTCCTATAGATGAAGAGAAGATATTATCAAGAGATCCATCAAGAAAGAATAGAAAGAATAGAGAAGAGTTAATTGATATTAATAGATCAATTAGAGATCATAAACATTATAATACTCCTCAACATAACAAACATATTGATAATCTAATTGATATAAATGATGATTATCCTTTGATATCATCATCATCAATTCAATATAAACATACTCTACCATCTAGTCATACAATGAATTCATTTATTCCTCCTCCTCCTTCATCCATTCGTAGACCTCCTGTTAAATCCCTATCCCTATCTGCTATATCAACTGATCCATGGAAACCTACTCCTTCTTCTTCTAATCAATCAATACAATCTAAAGATACCGTAATCTCTAATCCACTCGATTTCCTCTTTGGACCACCTCTTGAAAGTTATGAAAACCTTATTCAACTAGAGCCACCACCTCAGTATGCTAAACTGTGGTCTCAAGTGTTTGATTCGTAGATATCCCTAATCTTATCGTATACCCATGGTGATTGATTGGCTACCGTACCTCGCTTGCGCTGTCTACCGTATTCGTACGATATTGATTGATTGTCCCGCATTGATATATTGAAGGAGTGTATAATGTATGTGATAATGTCTCAACTCTTCTCTTCTCTTTCTCTCTTAATGAGATGGAAGATGATTGAGTATAGAGTATGATATACTGTAGTGTGTTAGTAGCATCTCTCACGCTCTACGATATACCGAGAGTATTGATTGATTTGTGATTGTAAATGTTTTCAGCTCAACCTCATCCTCTAATGGATATATGTCGACGTAGAATACGATTAGAAATGGGATGGCATCGTATTGATCGTGTTGATGAACTCAGTCTACCTCTTACTCTACGTGACTTCCTTCTATACCGGTAACTCAATCCACTTATTGATTGATTGATTGTCTATAAGTGTACTGTATACCGTATTCCCCCTGTGATTGATTGCATATGAGGTATGGCTCATCTCTTTCGTTCGTTCCTTCATCTAACATTATATGGTTGTATCGGCTTATCAATTGATTAATTAGTACCCGTTGTCTATTCATTCTATTCATTCATTCAATCATTCTCTCGGTTTCTCTTATATCCATTTCATGACGAGTAATTCATTCATTCATTCATTCTAATACAACATAATGAATCAATCAATAATCAATATCAATCGATCCTCTCTTTCAAAAACTTCGTTAACCATACATAATACATACATTTTTCTGTAAATAGAATAGACTCATAAGAGTGAATCAATTGATTGATTCCTTAATCATGGGTTATCATTCTCTTCTTCATCTAAATAGATTATATAAATGTCTTCCTCGTATATTGCTTATCTTGTCATTGATTCCCCAATGTATGATATTGTATTGAATGAGATGAATATTATCTCATATCATCTATATCTGATTGTACCGTAACCAATGCATTTATATGTTGTACACCATTTATCGTGTTGAGTAAACCAGTAACCCTTACCCCTATTTTACCCTTAACTCCCCTTTCTTTTATATTCGTCCATCTACCCCATTTTATACATCTTCTTTCCCATTTATATATATCTTTCAATTATTTTCTCACCTCAATTTGTCCGTTTTATCATTGATTATTCGAGTCTAGACCCATTATCTCTGGTTATGTTGTGCCTCGTATACGGTAGGTTTCTGCCTTTTCTCAATTGTATACCCTAATCAGACTTATTCATACAAATACCACACTCACTTCATACTTTTGATTCTCCTTCCCCTCTATATCATTGTTCCTATTTTGATTGCAATTTGTAATTCTCATTCATTCTTATGAATGTATTCAATCTAATCTTTTATTCTTTTACATTTACATCATATACACATATAATGTACATTAACTTTCAATTAGTATTGGGAATAATTTATCCACATTCAATATATCTCATAACAATATATACAATATTTACATATTAGTCTCATTAGTATTCAACATTGATGATCCATGTTGCCATGAGATTGTTTGACTTCCTGAAATCATTTCATTGAATTATTGTACATCTGAAGATTACTGTACCAGCAGATGAGAAGTTAATTGGATTGGTGAAATAAACCTTGAGAACCTTATTGATAGCCGAATACTTTGATGTCTGTAAGAATAGCATAATTACACAATGAGGAGAATACTGTATCTGACCTGAGTATTGATTGATAGAGTCTTATCATTCAGAGTGAATGAACTGTAATTGGGGGCTGAAGGATAGTCAAATATTTCCAGATACTCAAGCGAAGGTTGACTGGGCCCCTATAAGAATATTTTTTTATTACGGTAGGTTCATTTATCGATTGATACTTACGTCAGCAGGTCCTACAGTAATCTGCAGTTTTCCTACAGTACTTCCAATAGTGTAATTGAATTGAGAATAAGTATGAGGATTCTTAGTGATATCATTGATAATTGAATCTCCATCATCCCAATAAAGATATCCAGAGGAGGTACGATCTATAAGAATATCGATTGAATAGATGAAGAGATGATTACATTATCATACCTCCAGATACTAGATCATTTGGAACAATCAAAAGATTGAAATTGCCCTGTTTGGCTGCTACTGTAGTTAGATTAGATGGCTGACGAGGAATTATTGATCCACCTAAATAAATATCAAAGATCAATTCAGAAAATGAATGATGAATGATTTGTACTGACTCTTGACGAAGGTAGGAGTATTATAGGTAGTAGGAGCAGGGAAGAATGAACGTCCAAGAGGAACCTATGTAGATTACTGTAGATCATATACTCAAGAGATACAGTATACCTTAGATCCATAGTTGTAATCATATACAGAATAGAATGAATAGGTCATAGCTCCTGTTTCACCATTAGGAATGTATCCTTCTACTTGAGTTTGACCCTAAATAGAAAATATCGATTGATTAATACGATAGTTACAGTAATCTTACTTGATATAATACAGGAATGATGAGGAATGATGGTCCCCATAGGAATTGTTCAGAAAGATTCAATGTTTCTGAATCATGAGGGAAATCAAAGAAGACCGGACGAACTACAGTATCTCCATAGAGAGATGCTTGATAATGAAGACTGTAACGATTAGGAGTACTGTAATTGATAAAGATCTTATTGATTACTTACGAATAGAGATAGGGAAGATGAGCATATCTGAATTCATTTGATTTCTTTGATGCAGCTGCTACTGAAGGCCATACAGCAGGATCTTGATAAGGAGCTCCCTTGGTGTTGTGATTACTGTAAGGAATGAAGTACGGTACAGATCAAAGATCAAAGATCAAACCGGAAGAATGAATGGAATGATCCGAGTTGTTGCCATCTCAGACAAAGTTCTTCATTTGAATCACCATTGAATCCACAAACATCTGATCCCACATAAGGAATACCAAATAGATTGAATTCCTTCAATCAATAATTATAGATCGATTAATCAATAATCAATAGTACTTGTGCTCCAATGACAGCACTTCTTAGATCAAGCCATGTTGCTGTATTATCTCCCAACCAATGTCCAGTATATCGTCCAGATGAAGGGAAAGTAGATCTATATGAGATCATTGATTGATTGAATTGTGAATACAATATACCTTGATATAACAACTCCTCTCTTTCCAGTTGATTCATAGATAGCTTGTTGAGTAGATCTAGATTCACTCCATCCGTATAATGAATGAGTATCATATAATCTACCAACTCCTCTCATTTGAATTGCTCTCATACATACTGTCTTTGTTGCCAGAATTGCATTCTGATAAAGATCAAAGATCAATGATGAAGGGGGAGATTGTGACTAACAGAATCATAATGATTGACAGCTTCAGTTTTATAAGGAGGCATATCATATAGAGAATCATCTCCTGTTGTAGGACATCGAAGAGGAGTTATATTAGGATGATCATCATCATCAAAGAAGAATGGATGATCTTCATTTGTTCCAAATGATGATGGTTCATTCATATCAATCCATGCACCATCAAATCCAATCTATACATATATATTCATACAGTAATCTATTATATACTGTAATACCTGATTATGATATCTCTTGAATTCATCCACCCACCAATAGTGTGTTTTATTCGTTGGATCAAGGAAATCAGGGAATGCTACATGTTTATCTGGCCATACTACAGCCAACATAATCTTTGTGTCCTGAACGGAAATCTCTTAAAGATCAGGATAAAGAAGTATTACGGTACCTTAGCCATGGGATATTGATCTTGGATCTCTGTCATTACTTCATCTTGACGTTCCCATTCAATGAATTTAGCATCCTATAAAGATTATTGATTGATATAAAGTATTGATTGATAGATATCATACAGCATCTAGAGCTCTTTGGAATGAATCATAATCAGCTTGAATGGCTGGATCAAAGATAAGAATATTATGCATTCCCCATTCGTGCATTTGCTTAACATAATTGCCGAAATCACTCCATTTGTCAGACTGAAAAATAATAAAGAATATTTAGAGTAAAATTAACACGAAAATCTTACTCCGATAGTGAAGTCCTTATATCTTTGCATATAATCAATATCAGCATATGCAACATCAAATGGAATATTGTATGATCGAACTGCGTCCACTCTATCTTTCATGTCTTGTAGAGATAAATAACCGTATCGACACAACTGAAAGATCAAAGATCAAAACCGGAAGATCAAAGGTCAAAGATCAGAATCGGAAGTTCAAAGATCAGAATCGGAAGGTAAAAGATCAAAGATCAGAATCGGAAGGTAAAAGATCAAAGATCAGAATCGGAAGGTAAAAGATCAAAGATCAGAATCGGAATGTAAAAGATCAAAGATCAGAATCGGAAGGTAAAAGATCAAAGATCAACGATCCGAATCGGAAGATCAAAGATCAAAGATCAGAATCGGAAGATCAAAGATCAGAATCGGAAGGTCGAAGATCAGGTGTACCTGATAACCTAATGCCCAATAAGCAGGAAGCATTGGTCTTCCAACAAAAGCAGTGTATTGTCTAATGACTTCAGTAGGAGATGGACCTGAATGAAGAATAAAGATCAATCAATAAAATATGATATCAATCGATACCAGGGAAGAAGTATATATCAAGAATGCCTCCAATAGTACGGTAAACGTATCCAGGAGCAGGAATTGTCATAACCTGAATAATCAATATTGATGATTATATTGAATAAGAATACTGTACATCTTGAGCATTTGAATTGACGATGAGAACTCCATGAGCATTTCCATTTGATTCCAATAGAAGATAGAAAGGATGAACTCCTGAATGGAAATATTGGTTACGGTAGATAGATCAGTTAATCGATACCGTATAGATTCTTAGTATCAAGTCCATTTGAATTTGGTGGTTCATCTCTAGCGAACATTCCCCATTTAGTGTAACGAGTGAAGTCATGCTATGGAGGGATACTGTCGATGAGAGTGGGATACGGTAGATTACTGTACCTTGATATTCTGATGAATATTCTCACCCCATCCATACATATTCTTGGAAGGAAGAGTAGTAGCGATTTGAATGAACTTATCAGAGAAGATTAGACCACCTAGAAAGATTGAACTTCGATCTTTGATCTTTGGACTTTGATCTCTGACATACCAATAGAAGTATCGAATAGAATAAGTCCATTTCTTCGTTGAATTTCGAATGAGAAAGGATTCGTTTCATTTTTTACTGTGAATGTCAATTGTTCGGTTGTTGGTTCAGTTGCACGTGGAAAGTTTACAAGATCAGCAGCTTCATATCTGAAATTTGATCTTTGATCTTTGATATTCATCTGAAGGACTGTACCTCTTGTTATGAGGATCTTCTATTCTAACATTGATAACACTATTACCAATATCTTTATATGATAATTTGAGTGAGGGGAGATCATCTCCGTATGGATTCTTAGGACCTTTAATGACTATAGTGACACGAGGTATAAAGAATGTCTAGATGATAGATGGAAGAGAATTAAGAGAGTATAGAGATGATAAGGAATAGTTTTGAGGAGCAATTAGATAAGATAGACTGGAATAAAGACTAAAGGGTCAAATTGTAGTGAATAATAAGTATTAGATTGACACATAATCACCTGAATTCTTAGTAAGACTCCATTGTCCATCTCCATTTGGAGAAGCTGTATATCCTATCTGATTAGCTTTCATATAACACCATGGAGTATCGATTGGATCTGACTGAGATTATCAAAGATAGACTTATAATAATAAAGAGATATAATAACTAACATCTAAAGCAGGATTCCATATACATCCTCTTGCTTCACAATTTTCCTTTGTTGCTCCTTTCTCTGTGTAACAATCAATTCGATACTGAAAGAGGATTCATATCTAATTTGGTAACGGATCTATCCAATCATTCATTTGAATCCGTAATCATCAAAATGTGCAAAAACTAACTACATAACTCATTGTAACAATTATTTGAAGAAATGTATTGATAGATGCAAATGTTTTTAGAAATTTAAAAATATTTTCGTGTATTGTTTTCTGAAGCAGGAATAAATGAGCATGATGATGATGAATCATACACTAACAAGGGAAGTCTTTTATGTCTCAGTGAGATTTTTGAATAAGAGTATTTTTTCTCGATAGGTAAAGGAAAAATATGATAGGAGCTAAAAAATAAGTTGCTGTCATGCACTTTCAGATTTTATATTATTAATTTTAATTTTGCAATTTTTTAAAAAAAATTTGAAAAAATCAAACAGCGTAGCATAAAAAAGACTTCCCTTGTAAGGTACTATCATACACTATCATACTTCCCATTGAAATGAATTGAAAGGTATTAAAGATGGAAGTATTGTAACTTCTCATGAATGAAATTAACTATGAAATATGTATATAACTCTTACATTATCCTGAGATGTAGTAATAGAAAGAAGAGAAAATAATATAATGAGTAAAGGTTCTCTCATTGTAATAATAAGAGAAGAGAAGAATAAACTGATAAGGATGAATATATACGGCCTATATGAACCCTTTTCCATTTGTCTCATTGAACTATCTATCTACTTCTCTATTTCTCTCTCTATCAATCGATATTACATCTGTTACTCTTCCTTCAGTCTTATCTTATTCTCATATTGTTTATCATTGACTAGAAGTTCATATAGACAAGAGATGGACACGTGGGAAAGAGCACAATCATATGAAAGATAATGAATATATATTATGAGATCATATCATTATCATATCTATATCAATATATATTTACATATCATCAAATATATTTCTTGATGATGGATGTTCAGTCCATATATTTCTTGATGGAGCCAATGAAGTTCCTCCTCTTGTAATCGATAATTCATCATCATATCCAATCTCTTCATGTTCAACTAAATTAACTGATTCTTGATTTAATTGATCGGATCGATTATTTCTCCAATTGAATAAACGAGATGAAGATGAAGAAGAAGATTGAGGTACATCTCCTCTTTCTCTTCTATTCTCTCTATTCTCTCGTCTTCCTCTTTTATTTCTTTCTATTTGAACCAATGCTTTCCCTGCCGACACAGCATCCTGAAAACATAAAGAATTAATTATTTATTTTTGCCAGATCTTTCAGTTTATTTTTAAAGTGTCTGATTTTTATCTGTTTGCATGGTCGAATTTTTTTCCACGTGCGAAATTTGTGTCGAAGCACAGATCAGTGATAAACTTAATTGGAGTGTCAACTGCAGATGAAGCATGGTGATAAGGAGTATACATGAAAAGGGAAAGGGAGAAAGAGTTAGAGAGGGAGAGGGAGAGGGAGAAAGAGGGAGAGGTAGAATATAAAGGGACAAAGTACCATAGTGACGTCATCAGAATCCATGAATTGATCCATTCCAATTGAATGAAGAAGACGAGTCCCTAATCTAAATGATGTGATGCAATTATTGATTGTATCAGTTATTGATGAACGTACTTGTAGTATGTAAGAGCACAGAAGATAAGAATGAGAATAGGAAGATAAATATTGATTCCTTTTGCGAGAATAGGAAGTAGATCAAGATGTCCCATCAACTGAATACAGTATGATTCATTATATTGATTGATGGATAGTTAGATACCTTAGTGAATTGTGTTTCTACACCATAATTCTTCTCATGAGATATATGAGAGTCAAGATGAATCAATCCTAATAGATTCAAACAAATGGGAGGAGTCAAACGACAAAGAAGACTTAATATCAATCAATAATTATGATTAATATAGTAATCTATAGAATAAACACTTACGCTGCTGAGAAAAGAAGAGAATTTTCATCAGTTAAATGATGAGGATCAAGATGATAATATTTATATATACGAAGACGAAATAATGTTGAATAGGCACAACCACAAATATATGTAAGTAGACCAAATGATACTAACTTAAATATAGATTATGGTATTAGATTACGGTAGATACAGTACCTGAGTGTAAGTATAATGGAACTTCTGTGCGGCACTCTGTAAGAGAAGAGCAGCAGGTGATAGAGTTGGATCAACAATGAAGAATGTACATTCAGATATTAATATCAATATTGTCATTGATGAAAAGAGTACTCCTAACACCTTCAATCAGTATACGGTAGAAATGGGTAATGACAGTAATATATGATACCTTTGCCAATGGACGTTGAAGAATAACATGCCATGTAAAACGAATATTGGATGGAATTATACTTGCCTGAATTTGGACATTATTGATTGATCTCTAATAATACATTTGCAATCATTTTACGTTAATAATTATTAAAATGTAAAATAAATTATATGCATGCACATTTTTACTATAGCCTGGATGAGCGAAGTGTCTGACTGCTCGGGCTTGGACACCGGGCGGACAGAAAAGGAAACTAACCCATGGAGATACATTTGTGTATGAAAGTTGTCCAGTCAATGAAGCTTGTTGAACATCTTCATAGAACATAGCCTCATCCATTAGAGTCCTACAAAGAAGATTACTGTAGATAGATAATATTGATTTATTGACTTACTTCCATTGAGAAGTAGATCGAATATAGTTTTGAATAGCTTCGATACTTCTTTGATGAAGACGAATCTGAAATGATACGAAGGATCATCAAAAAGTACACAATTCAACGTGACTGAACAACAAAAAAATATTTTCAAAATAGCAAAAAATTGATCTTTGAACTTGCCAAATATTTCTCACTATTGCACAGAACGGGATCGGCATCTTGAAGTGTAGCAAAGTCAGCTCCACTCCTTAAATCAATCAATAAAATAAAGAATCAATCAATAATGAATGAAACCTTGATGGGAACAATTGTCCAACTATTCCATCATTGAATTTATTCACTATAATTTGTGCCTTCTGTCGATAGAAATGATCATTCTTCACTGCATTCAATACAGATCGAGATTCCCTTAATCAATCAATATATTGATTTTTTCCGAACACATATTGATTACTTGTATAGATCTCTATAAGCATCTTCTGCATCGTTCTTCTCTGTACTCTTCTGATCCAATTTGAAATAAACTTTATTCAGGCGATAATCTGAAAGATCAAAGATCAATAACAATGAGATACGATTACAGTATACCTCTTCTTCCCGCATACCACATTTGTCTAGGTACTTCAACTAATCCATATCCAAGTAGTCCAACAAGAAGAAGTAAACCCCATGTATTTGATGCTGAGATCAGAATAACTTTGAGATGTTCACTGTAATTATTAATTATTGTAAGGATAATGATCGAAGATATAAACATACAGATTGATTACGATTCCCTTGAGTACTGCATAAACAACTAGAAGAATGAAGATGATTAAATAGATACCGTAATAGATAGCGTTACTGTAATCAATAGTTTATTAAATCTACAGTACTCCTCTTAACTCACTTGACTAGCGCTGTTTTCAATCTTCCAATCGATGTGAAATCTCCGGCTGTTGAATAACTTTGCATTAGGGGAAGAACAACCCTATAGAAGATAAAGATAGATTTGATTACTGAATTTATTCTTACCAGGTAAAGAGTTGAGCTGTCCAATAGACAATTCTCCACATTGAAAGAAGAAAATCATCGGGAACATATCTGAAGGATTACGGTATATTAATATTATTCAATCAATATTGTAAATATGAATAAGATTAACCCGGTAGGAAGTTTACATTCAAATGTGATATCAGCTTGAGTTCCAGATGATGATGAAGTTGTATTGAATATTCTTTCTTTCTCTAATTCACATCTGAAAGAATTAAGGAGTGTTCCATTAAAGAAACATAATTAATGAATAGTTTAAAATAACAAACCTATTATAGAAAGTGATAACGACATCTAGTGGTAATACACAGATAATAATGAATGATAGATACCATCCAATGAATGTTGCTATACTCACAAATATTGATTGTTTTCGCCAATTTCCATATTTATTTACCATATAAAGTCTGAACAAGACGTGTGTTGAATAGTTAAGAATTTAATAAATGTTACATTAAAGATGAAACCTACGTTAGCACGAAAACTGCCAAAAATTCGAGAATTAGTGGACAATAACCCATTATAATGAAGACTATTATTGTTATCGATCTACTTTATCCTTCCATTTATTTCCATGTCTAAAGCTTATTTTATTCAGGAATTCATTGAGTTGGATTCGAAGTGGCAAATTGCCAAATTCTTCAGACGTTCAAAACTCCCTTAGGCATTTCGTGGTAAGACGCGATTTCGTTCAATTCGTTTCCTGAAATGATCAATGCGTCACTTTCTTAACTATTTGGCCTATTTTATTAAACAATTGTGTTATTTTTATCGATTATCTTATTTTTATGTGTTCAAGTTGTTTATTACAGAATGGCAGACGATGGTAATTATTCTGGAGGTATAAACGCTTCGTATTCGATCAAAGAACCTGGTACTCCTGGCACTTCAAAACCTAAATCCATATTTATTCCTCGCGATTACTCCCAAGGATTGGGAGTTCGGTTTGAACGTGCTTTTCCATCACAATTATACGGCTTGGTATGTTAATTGTATATTTATTAACGATCTGACACTGAATGGTTTCCTTTAGATATGATGAGCAATTCATGTCAATTTCAGGTGACCGAAGAAGACTGGGAGACGACTATTGATATGATTAATTCGATATTTGGAGATGCCGAACGGGTAAGGGTATTTTCATCATTTATGCTCATTTCATCATTGCTATTAAGGTATGTTTTGCAACTGTAGCAGAAACAATATTCGGATGTATGACATGTTATCTCTTACGATGTTGTATGCAATCGAGATATGAGAAGAAACTGTACGAGGTACACCTTCATATTTCTAGTTTCACATTTTGAATTTGATTGTTTAGTTGAACGTTTACATGGATGAACGTAATAGTGAAGTGTTTGGTCGTGTGGGTTATCTTCTTACTGATCCGATGCATAGAGGACTACGAGTGGTTAGTTTATATTCCACTTTATCATATTCATTTAAAAATATATTTATGCTATTTTGGTAATTGTATTGTTACATGATTAATATTGCAGTTGGAATTGGCACCGATCACAAGCAATGCATTGGCTGCTGAATATGCTGCATAATTATTTATTCTACTTTATATCATATAATGATTATATCAAATTGTATCCACACTTAATCTACATATCACACTACTTATGAACTTACTCTTCTTTTTGTCAATAGGATAATTATGTTTGATATGTTGAAGCATCAAGCAAGTGGCTTGTTATTAATTTGTTGTACATTCTGGATTGTTGCTTTATTCTTCAATATTTTGTCAGAGCGATAAATACTTTCATCACATTTACGCTTGCTTTATATTTTCCATACTCGGTTCTCTTTCCGATTACGGTACTTTACATTTTGTGTGAATATAATTTACTGTTTTCATTTGTAGCCGCCGAAGTAATGAAGAGCGGTCAGAAGCCAGAAGTGAAGAAATGGAAGGGAAAGAAGAAGGTGTGTATTATTATCTCATTTATGTTAATCATTATTATTGTTACTTATCCAACAGATATATCCCATCCCCGATGTGTTCTATTGAAGGAATACATATTATTATTGTAGGTTAAAACTATAGCCGATAAGAAAGCAAAGGGACTACATCTGAATAAGGTGGATAGAAGAAAATGGGCAAAAGAAGGAGAAAAGAAAGCATTCAAGGAGACATTGGAGAAGTATGATATATTATATTTATTTTAAATTTTAAATTTTTCTAACGCTGTGGTTTAGTATTGTTCGATAACTACTTATATTTGAATATATGTTGTGCTCATGAATTTCTACGTGCAATAAGTTAAAGGATAAACTAATTATAGGAAGGTAAAAGCAGATCTTGAACAATTAGAAGAGAGAAGTGTCTCATCTATGAGCGAAAGTTCATTTGGAAGTCAACCACCACCTAAGAAGAAGAGAGTATGTTACTATCTTTTCATTTAATATTATAATCTGACAACATAATTATTAACTATTAATGTCTATGATAATGCTATTATTAATTTATTTTAGGTTTCTTTCTCATCTTCTCTCGAACATCACAAACTCTTTGATAAGAATGATAAGAGTCTTGATATCAAGGTTGGTAAAGTATGTATATACGTAGATTCAATTATATTTGGTTCAGCCAAGCACAGCTTCACCTGGAAAGAGTTGTATTAGAGGAAAGAAAGGAGCGAAGAAGACAATGAAGAAAGTTGTTGTGAAGAAAGAAAAGAATATTAAGAAGGAAGAGACTCCTATGGAAGTTGATGATAATATTGATGATAATGATGATGAGATGGATGAGGAAGAAGATAATAATGATAAGGTATATTCATTGTTTTAACTTATATGTATACAATATAAATATGTATGATATGAGTGAAGTAAATGGTTGATTATAAGCAGGAGAATGATACAAAAGTGATGAAGATTGGAAGTGGAATAGAGAAGAAGAAAGTTAAGATTCAAGTACCACGAAGTGTTAAAGAACAATTGATGAATCTACCTAGAAAGGAAAGGAAAAAACTTCTCAAGTGAGTCAAAAGTTATACTTGTACATGATTGTAATGATAAGTTGTATTACAGGGAACTTGCAGCTAAAAGAAAGCCAAACTTTGAATTGGGTGAGAAATGTAAGAAGGAATGGGAAACAATCAGAAGTGGAAAGACTAATGAGAAGACTAGAAAAGAAGCTGTTGAAAGGCTTATCAATCTTGTCAAGGTATCATATCATATATATTGATTCATTATGATTATATTGATTGATTTAAGGGTAATCTGAAGACATTAGTGTATAGTCATGATACATCAAGAGTTATTGAGAGATTATATAAGGAAAGAAGGTATCTATTATATTTGTATCTATGCAATTGATTGAATGATACTATATTATGTGTAAATCTTGAATGGATTTTAATTGATTGATTAATTCAGAGAAGATGTTCGTCATATGATCTTTGATGAATTAGCCCCTGAAATGATTAAGATGGCCAAGAGTAAATATGCCCGATTCTTCGTTACTAAGATGATCAAATATGGGTAAGTACAGACTTTGTATTCTCAATAATTACTGTATCTATGAATGACATGATTTAGATCAAAGCATCAACGTGAACAGATAATGGAATCATTCCGTGGTCATTGTGTATCGATGTTCAGAGTTGCTTGTGCTGCTGAGGTACTGTATCATTCAATTATTGATTCATTCCATTTATAATGATCTTATTATTGATATTGTAGGTACTTGAATTGGCCTTCAATGATTATGCTACTCAACAACAGAGATGGGATATGTTGTCAGAGTTTTATGGAAAGGAATTCGTTTTATTCAGAGTGAGTTCTTTATTCAGTGATTATGATCAAAATTAGAAATCGGTGTTTTTAAATTGAAATTTATATATTTTTTCGGGTACTCATATGCATTTTTGTTTCAAAATGTGGGTAGTCACACACTTGTCTATAGATATTGATGATATAGTCACAATTCTGCATCACATAATATAATAATAGTTGTATTCTTCAGACAGATAAATCTCGCCCATTGGAAAAGATTATAGAGGATGAACCATCTAAGAAGAAGGGAATCGTTAAACATATTGAAGAGATTGTGATGGATATCGTTGATAAATCTACTGTTAAGGTATCATTAAATGATCTTTGATCTTTGAATGATGTTCTATCTTTTGAGTTGTCTCTTGCACATAAATTGATGCTTGATCTGATGACACACGGAGATAAGGAACAGAAGGCTAATCTACTTGATAGTATCAAGGATAAACTACCTGAATTCGTATGTTATATCCTCTATTCCTTTATTTGAATCATAGGTCGAAAAGCACGTTACAAACTAGGAAGCCTGACTGCATTTCATAGGTCAGATAGCTAGGTTATAGGTTTTCAAAATCCTGTCAGGTTTTTCGATTTTTGGCAAATTTGGCTCAAAATCCGGTCAGGCTTGGTACTTTGCAACATACTTTTCGACCTATGCCGCATTTTTGCCGAAAAGAGGAGAAACCATAGATCGAATAGCTAGGTTATCGGTTTTTAAAATCCGGTCAGGTTTTTCGATTTTTGGCAAATTTTGGCTCAAAATCCGGTCAGGTTTTTCGATTTTTGTGAAATTTTGGCTTAAAATCCGGTCAGGTTTTTCGATTTTTGTGAAATTTTGGCTCAAAATCCGGTCAGGCTTGGTACTTTGTAACATACTTTTCGACCTATGGGAGAAACCTGACCGCATTTTGAAAATGTTCAACCTAGCTATTCAACCTATGGCTTGAATAAGTCTGATTGGTTGATTATATCTCTTATAGATCCATACAGCTGATGGTAGTGAACTTGCAATGAGATGTGTATGGTTATCTAATACTAAGGATAGAAAGGTTATCTATACAATTCCATCTTAACTATTATATTCTTATTTCCTTTCTTTTCTTCTCTATTGATTCATTCATTCATTATAGTTAATCGTGAAGAACTTCAAAGATCTCGCAGTGAAAGCAGCTACTGATGTTCATGGATGCAGGTACTATTTTATCATTTTATCATACATTTTCGCCCCACCCACAATCTGTTGTTTTTGCGAATTATAAACTGACCCGAAATTAGAACAAAACTGACCCGATCTACATCTCAAGTACTCAAAACTGACCCGGCATGGGGTGATTCTTACTAATCTCGATCTCCCGCATATTCCTAGATGGGTTTCGAGTCTCAAAACTGACCGCATCCACCTAAAGTGCTCACTCACAATGTGGGTGCTCGAAAATGTATTCATTTTATTGTCTTTATCATAATATAAGTTAAATATTAAAGACAATGTGTTGTTTTAGAACCCTCATGGCGATCTTCGATACAGTAGATGATACCGTACTCGTCAATAAGTTCATCACATTGGTATGTTTATATTCAATTAAAAAAGTCATTTAACGTGAAGTTCGTAATCGTTCCGGATATCACATTCGCTTGGGAAATGACAATTATATTATTGAAATATCGTGCGCGCATTTAATTAACTTTAAGTTCTTGTTCCTCAACTTATCGAACTCATTTCACTGTATATTTCATCGAAATCAGGTCGAGAATGCTCCAAAATATCAGTGAACCTATAAAAAACATGATATGGGATTTTGAAGTGCTTAGCGTTGTATTTCGTAAGAGTTTATTCAGTGACTGAAACACACTAATAGTTTAAGTTTAATTTTTTAGGAGCTATCTAACAACGTGGGAACATTGTGTGATTCCAAGTATGGAGTACGAGTGAGTTGTTTATCTTTTATATGTCGAATGAATTATCACTGACCTAGCAGTGATCACCAGGACTTGGTGTGCCTTGAATACCGGGATGTAACCTTTAACCTTTATATTGATTGATGAGATGAAGTATATTAATGATATATAGAGTAATCGATTCCCTTTCAGACAGCTCATTACTTGTGTCATCCTCGTGATGGAAGAGTCATGCCTAAACAAGTATATTCTCTACTTGCACAGGTATATCTCCATATCAGTTATAATTCAAATATCACCATTGATATAACTTGAATTGTACGAAGTTTTACGTCTTTTCAGGGAGATGGGAATGAACACAGTAAGAAGCCAGCCACCGAGAGGTACTGTACATTTTATTCTTATTGGACCAATACTATTTATTAAACTAAATTAACTTAATTAATGAGTATGTGTTAAGATATGCAGAATTGTTCCGTTGTTTCTCAAAAGGACTCTTCACATGGATGGCTGCTAATATGGAAAGATTGATCTTTGAAGATGTTATCACAGCTAATCTTGTATTGGATGCACTCGAACCACCTGGTATTCAATATTCATCCATCTATATCCATACCCATATATTTTTATTGTTAGATTAGTTTGGCAGAGTGTTTCTATTTACTCTACTTTGTAAACTAGTTGTAAATCTATCTAGTGAGTTGAGCGAATGATAACATTGAACATTAATAGATATTTAGTAGAGATAGAATGGATTAATTGTAAGTATTATCAATCATTCATTCATTCATTCATTCTCTAGGTAAACATGAGTTCTTTGTTCGTGAGATCGATGCAGTTGATCGTATTGCTTGTTATCAGGCAATGGCTACTCTAGCTGAGAAGGTATACTGTATATTTTGTTATCGATCGATTGATTGATTAACATTTTACATTCAGGAATTCATTCCTTGTGATACTGGAAATGAACATCTCGTTGAGCACAAATGGGCTAATTTCGTAGTTGGAAGACTTCTCAAGGGTTAGAACATCTTTTAATTTGTTGATAAAGATTTCCGATTATGAGCCATAAATGTATTATATTAATTTGTTTCTAGCTGATGGTCAACTACCAGAAGCTGAACGATTATCAACACAATTATCAAAGTGTTCATCATCATCAATTGGATCATGGGTTGGATGTAATAAGGTATCATACTATACATATATAATATTATTTTTATTTGTTCACGAGAGAAATGATCTGTAAAGACAAGGGGAATCTTCTATTTTAGATCATTTTTATTTTATCTTTATTTGATCAGTTATTTTTCGGATTTCCATTTTACTTCCGTTTTAGTCAAACAATGATTGTTAATGTCCGAGACATGCACGAAGATTTTATTGAATAATTTATTGATTATTGTAGGGTTGTTTCGTTCTACTCCGAATGTTCGAACAAGGTAGTGAGGAGACAAAGAAGAAGGTAAGAGTACAATGATATGAATTGAATAGTAGTTGATTCATTCATTCATATCTTTATCTCCTTCATCCTAACCTTGAACATGTTTGAAAGATTGTTGTTTTCTTACTGATCATAGAGTTCATTTGGTACACAAATGACACAAAGAATAACTGGGTGTGGTTAACTGAGGGTTACGGTATGTGTCTATTATTGATTTATTATAGGTGAAAGAATCAACAAGTTTGAAGAGATTGGAATCATATTCATCAATTGGAGCTCGTCTTCTCCATGAAGCTCTAACAAAATAGATTAAATATTGTTTTACCTTGATAGAATGATAGTTCTATCCCTTTATTGTCTCCCATTTATTTCATCTATACACTGTTATGATTTGTTGTCCCCTTGATATGTCTCATTGTTATTGTTGATTGTTGGACTTTACACATTCGTACTATGAATACATTCATTGATTCATTTGAATATGTACAATAGACAGATGAATCAAGATATGATCATATCATGACTTATGAATGGTATCTCATTTCCCATTTCATCTTCAAATACTACACGATAATATACTTCCAAAGAACGTATCCATGCCTTAATATGATAATATAGCTATGATTTGGAGATAACACTGACTTGTTCATTGTGAAATTGTACTCGTATCGTACCAGGACCAAGACATCGTTCACGTAATCGGTCTACGGTAGGCATACCTAGAATATCGATCGGTTTCAAGAGATTGATACACACAACTTTTCGAGAGCCGTAATGGTATGATAGAGAAAAAAACCAAACTCAAAAGAATAATAGTGAGAACGCACGTACATCATGGTGCATCATATAGTAATTTTGATCGCTCTCCCTGTATTGAAGGAACGCTGTGATAGATACCTGGATATTCAAAGAATGGAGACCAATCGATCATTTCTTCTGTATTGATTGATTCATCAAATGAAGAATGATAGAATACAGTCATACCATAAGTACGATCACAGAATCTAAATACAAAATCAATCAATATTGTTTATATATTATATCTCTACAATACCTGTTTATCACAAAATATGAAGGAGATTTGATGGTGTAAGTAATGGAGGCAGACTTTCCAGCTGGTATGATTAGATTAGTTAACTTTGAGACATCAGGCTGTAATCATTAATGATCTTTGATCTTTAAATGTTGTGGATACCGATTCTTCATCTGGTTTCCAGTACATGGTAGATGGAATTGGATCCCGATGAGAGATTACTATATCAGCTGCTTTGTTATTGATTAGATTCCCTCCCCAATGACAAGGAAGATGAGATGGCGATACCAACTATAAATCAATATATTGATTAGCATCGATTAGTCAATATCACTTACAGATCTTGCACAATTTTTTGCCTCGCTCATTGTAGAACAGATTCGTATCTACAGTAATCATATCATAATATTGATTGATTGTCCTTATCATACAGTATACCTTATTCCGCGTTCTTTCGGGTAAAAGAGGATGAATAGCTTTCCATATAAGACTCATAAATGGAGGACAATTCACTATAATCATTGAACTAATCCATTCAGGATAATTTGTGTACACTGATGCCCATAGAATACGGTAAGGACCTATTATCGATTGATTAATAACGATTTACATATTGATACAGTATACCTGTAACTACACTAAGCAGCCATGAATCTAATTTCAATCCTTCTAGATCGAGAATATACACTACAGAAGCTTGTTGACCTCTTCTGCGTTCCATTTCATTCAATCGATCGAGAACTCTTTCCTGAATACAGTAATCCAATCAATATAATCAATAAATGACCATACTTGAAAGCAATATCTTTGATAAAGAAAATGTGATAATTGAACAGTTTTAAGTATTCCTTTTAGATCGATTCTTCCAGCACATTCAGCAACCAAAAGAGTATTATCATCTTTTCCAGTCTCACCTAATACCTTAATGAATAGTCAGTTTACGATCAATCAATTACCGTACCTATGATTCCTATAGGGAAATACTTATCAAGAATAGTATGACCAGGAGAATGAACAGAATCATCTAGATTATGGAATCGTCTCAACTTCAAATGTTTAATCAAATGAATAAGAGCTTCATCAAGATCGAATCCATATCCCTTAACAAATATTGATCTTTGATCTTTGATCTTTAGTCCATTGTACTTACAATTGCCCATCTGAGTAGATTGAAGTCAGTATCGTATTTTGGTGTAAGCAGATTACCAGACTGAAATAATCAATCAATAATCATACCGTAATCCATGATAGATAGGATCAACTAACATGTTGACGTAGATAATGAACAGCTTGCTTTTCTTTTTCATCCATAGTCGATGAGTATAGAGTAGACTAGAGTAGTCAAGATGTAGAGGGAGAGAATAAGGAGAGGGAGAAAGTAAGGGGAGGAGTTCAGTCAAAAAGAGAGTGAAGGAGCGTGTGAATTATCACTTTGAACGATAGGATATGAATGAAATGAAACGAGGTCAAATAGAAAGAATGAATGAAGAAGACTAAAGAAGGAATAGATTCAGTGTATATTAGAATCAATGGAATCTATTATATAATAGAGAATGAAGTATATTGTATCACAATGCTCATTCAACCAACTCGTTCTTGAAGTATTATAATTTATAAGTCAATTGAAAGTGATAACATCTGATAAGAAGAGACAAAACAAAAAACAACGAGAAAAAGCCTAGAGCAATCAAGTACTCGAAATAGGAGAATGGAGGGACGAGCTTAGATATCCATCTTCTATTCTATATATACTCGTAATAGTAATGGTTGTCTCTATCTATTCATAGAGATCATATTAGTACTTCTACTATAACTATCTATTCTTATCTATATATATCTAATACTACTAGAAGAAATAGAATCGTTTTCTTGTCCCGGTTTCTGTTTCTAGATCTGATAAGAATGAAGACACGTATTTCTTTGTTCTTTCATCTGATGATCGAGATAATGAAAGAGCACGTCTGTAATCATAATCAATCAATAATCAATCAATTGTTACAGTAATCAAGGTTACTGTAATAGAGTATGAATAGACTGACCGTGCCCATTGGATAGCTTCTTCCTTCCGAGATGAATGGAATAGTGCCTCTGCATATGAACAATACCTGAATAAATGAAGATAAATACAAATGGATCGATCTTATATAAATACTTATTTCTAAACAAAATTGATATATTATATAATATAGTGAAAGAATATATAAACATACAAAGTTGGTAATAGAGAAACACATTCATCGAGATGAGCTGCTTTCTCTACAGCTACATTCAAATATTTGACTGCTAGAGGAAATCTGAAATGAAACAAGTTGAACAATTCTATTCCATGTACTAACAATGTTAATCACCTATTTTTGATGAGACACATCGTTCCAAAATTGCTTGCCATATGTACGGTATGTGCTGTTCTCGATCCATAGATCTGATAGGATATCTGAATAGATTAACTACCGTATCTACTCACTACACAATAGATGAGTATCATGAAGTGAACTATATACCTTGAGTACTTCTTGCATATATTCATCTGCTTCATCTAATCTCTTCTCATCACGGAATGTTATTAGAAAGTGTGCAAATGCATCTAAACACATTCCGAATAGAGCAAGTGGATCAGAGTGTTCAGCACCCTTAAAGATCAAAGATCAATCGGATATTCATCATATCATTCATTTCATGGTTACAATAATCATAATGAAATACCTTAGTATCAACAGGATGTCTATCTTCAACCATAGCTCCTCGAGCTACTGAATTCTTTGCCATATGAGCATCTACTGCCTATATTGAATATTATAATGACTATAAAAAAATGAATCAATACCTTCATTTGTTTTCTGAGACAATGCATGAATCCAGTCTCGGCATTATCGATTTCTCCTCTTCGAGCCAATAAATCAGCCAACTTAAATACGCAAAAATAAATCAATGGTAAATAAGCAATAGGATAATATAAACCTTTAGTGAGATTCCAATGAAGACGGGATCGGAGTCTTTTGTACCATGAAGTGTAACCAACCTAAGAATAGATCAAAAAGATCAAAGATTAAATGACTACAGTACCTCTGAATAGCATCTCTGAAACATCTTTCAGCTTCAGCATAATCACCCTTCTGATAGTATGTATTGGCTAGTTCATCGATTACTCGAGTAATCTACAATCAATCAATCAATCGATATTATACAACTGTGAGTACTGTATTATCTTTATTTGGTGTAGATGTTATTCAAATTGTGAAACTCTGTGAGACCAGAAGAGAGAGCATTTCTCTTCATAAAATGCTCTCACACAGTTTCACAATTTGAATAAAATGGATATCATGAAATATATAACTTACAGCCATTTCTTCTTTCCTTTCTCTTGCTTCATTCAATGCATCATGAAGTACAGTAACTGCCTCATCATATGCACCATATTTACGTTGAAGCCATGACTGAATACAACCATAATATATTAAACAACTATGATACAAGAAACCATGAGACAACAAGATACGAAAGTAGAGTGATCTATAGTATAACTCCAAAGAATATCTATGAATGTACCTGTTTGATCTTATCCTTAATAGGATCTTTATCCATTTCAATCTTTTCAACTCCAAGAAAGTCCTTCAAAGTAACCATCCACGAAAGAGCAAGAAGAGGACCTCCAGCACCCATTGCATATCTACAGTATATCTGGTTACACTAATTAATTAATTAATCGATATACCTGCTCCATTCTCGTCTACCGTAATTTTGTCGTTTGGATTGGTCTTCGTTGTGAGACCTATATCCTCTATTGGACTGTTGACTACTAGAAGGTGTAATTGATTGGATACGTCTGATGAAGAAAGAACGAGTGAAGAACCGTGATGGAAGGGACATCTCAAACAACAAATCAATAACAATCAATAGAAATTATTGATTCGAATAAGTATTAATCAATATGCACGTGAAGCAACAATCGATAAAGACAAGAACAGAGTAATCGATATCATAGACGTTTATTGATTAAATCTTATTTACACGTGTGACTTATAGCTATGATTTAGTTCTTTTTTCTACTAAGAACCCGTTATATAATGAATATATCGAGTAGATTAAAACTAAACAAACGAAGAAGGACTACATTGCATGACATGACAAATGATACTACTGTATTCTATATCAATTCTTCCTATTAGGGATAAATATCGATCGATAATCGATGATAGATTATTTGAGTGCAAATGAACTTCCGCATGAACATCCTTTATCTGCTAGAGGATTAGCTAAGACTCGAAATGATGCTCTGGAATACGGTAGATTAGAAATCAATAATAGATATCGATTAATGTATACCTCATTAACTCTTCTACATAATCTACAGTTGATCCTTTAATGTATCCAAGAGACATCTTAAAATAATCAATAATATGAAAAGAGTATGATTACCGTATACCTCATCAACCACAAGTACATTTCTTCCTTCATCTTGTATTACTAAATCATCATCGGCTATATTATTATCTAATCGTATTTTGTATTCGAATCCAGCACATCCTCCACCTTCTACCTTCAATGAGAAAGATCAAAGATCAACTATTGATAGTACACTACCTCTATTCTTAGTATATCCTTATCAGATAGAATGTTCTTTAATCTTTCTTTCGCCGTTTTAGTTAGAATAAGATCTCCGTTAGGAACTAATCGAGATGTTGAAGGAATAGAAGTAGAGATAAGACGAAGAGAATGTGTTAGACGATATAATGATATCGATCGATTCCATATAGACATTTACGCTCAATCACATAAATGGATTACGGTAACTATAACATCATATTATACAATATAGATACGATAGTGTAAATGAGACACATTACCCATTTAGAATATAAATGCGATAAAATATACATACTTTATAAATGCAGAATATTTACATTACGATTGAATTATGCTCATATTTCATGATTACAACTTTGATTTCGAATAGACTTTCTAGTGAAATAAGAGAAAAATGAGACAATTATTATATTTGAATTTAAGAGCACGATATAATGGAAAAGAGGCAGTTAGCAAGTTAAAGCAGGTAAGTACGATATTGGCATGAATGAGAAAGGGTTACGGTAGACTAGAATATATCATTAAAGGAGCAAGATCAATAGAGACATATATGTTTATATGGTCATGAATGAATAATATAATAATATATTCAAATACTCAATCTATATTATACTAATGGATGAATAAGTGAATGAAGCCTAGATACATTGATTGATCATATACATATATGAATAGATTATCTAGAGGGTGATTGTGCTGCTCTTCTTCGTTGTCTCTCGAATCTTTTCTCCATTTCATCCAATAAACGAGGAGTATATCTAATAATAATATATAAATATACTTATTTCATCATTTATATTAAATGACTAATAATATCAACTATCATTACAGAAAGATTGAATATATAATAAGTGTATACCTAACAACCAGTTTAACAGTTCCTGTAGCACTTTTAAGTAGTTGAACAGCCCTTTCGTGAGAAGCTCCTTCCACATTCTAGAATATAATCAATCAATATTTATTCCACAATAAAATATATCGATAAATCCATATTCATACCGTATTTTTAAATTTAAAAAAATGTCATCACTTTATGGAAATGGAAATACCATCAATCAATCAATGAATGAATAGAGAAAGAGTAAAGAATAACTAACTACTCCATTGACAGCAATCAATTGATCTCCTCTCTTCAATCCTCCATGTCTATCTGCTACTCCACCAGGGATTATACTATAATCAATCAATAATTCAATTTATATAATATAAATAGAATAACATTATTATACATAATTAAATGATTATGAATGATGTTCACATAACCATAAAGATCATTCAATTCTTTCTTGTAGATCAGGGATGGGCGTAAAATGAAAATTTTACGGATCCGTAAAAACGTTAAATTTACGGATTCAGAATCCGTAAAATTCCGTAAAATCCGTAAATTCCGTAAAATCTTTAAAACATGGTTGTAGTTTGACATTTCTGCATCATAACAGTATTTATCAACGCAAAGATTGACAACAATGACACAGCACGCCAAAGAAAGTGAAAAGTGGATCTGCGCAATTAATAATTAACCGAAACTATATCACTGGATGTTCTTATTGCACTTACAACGTTAGGAGAATTCAGAAATTTTCGTGAGTCGTTTATTTTCAATAAAAACATAGTTACACTACTCATAGAACTGTTGTATAAGTTTTTGCTAGCAAAAAGCATTGTTTTTGTTCAATTTTCTCTTATTTTGAAGGATTTCTTTCTTTAAAATATTTTACGGATTTTGAATTTACGGAATCCGTAAAATAAATATTTTACGGCCAATACCGTAAAATCTGTAAAATCCGTAAACGTAAATTACCATCCCTGTTGTAGATAAAGTAACCATTGAAACGATAGAATATACTAACCGTGATATGTAAATGGGTGAATTTTGTTCCTTTCCACCCATTACATTGAATCCTAATCCTTGATCAGTCTTAGGTAATTCAACAATTCTTGGATGTGAATGACCTTCAGCTGCTGCAAATGCTGCTACAGTCGCTTTAGCTGCAGCAGAAGCACGAGTCTATAATGATACGGCAAAAATATAATCAATACTAGTATTATTTATAGAAATCACAATCTCTAATGGATCAGTACAGTAACTACAGTACACAAGGAATACTCAGAATATTGTAAGATACCGTAGGATTTCCTTCAATCTCAACAGCATCATAAACATGTTCGTAGACTTCTCGAACAGCATTGAATAAATCAGATTCGAGTATTGATTGGAGAGCAGAAAGACGAGGTGATGTAATCTGACAAACAGTAATCAATCACTCATCCACATTTTTCTGGAGAAAATAAATTTAAATGAAATAGAAAGCGTTGTATGAAAGTACTCAAACTTTCAATCTGATCAGGTAAAAGAGAAGAATAACTTAATAATATTACCTCCTCAGTCCTTTGAACATGTTCCATTAATTCAAGAATCCTATGGATATCTCGTTGTAATGATACCCCTTCCATTGAAGGAACTGTAGTACTCATCTTAAACACGGAGTAATCATATACAAATGATAAGTTGTAGATAGATATATCAGTGGAGATGAACCACTAATGAAGAAGATTTAATGAACAATGACATAGAAATAATGTTTTACCCATCTTGAAACTGTACAACAAACAATTGAACAAACAACTAATAGAGATCACTAATTTGCAACTACAATTAGATAAGAGAAACAAGATTAAACTTATTAGATGGAGGTCGAGGAATAACATTGAATGTAAGTTTAGGTCGTTTCTCAAGTGCTGTATGCATAGCTCTATCCATAAATTGTTCTGATGTATTTTTCTCAATCCATTCTGTTGTAATCTTCACTGTTCCATCACATTTAGCTTTCAGAAGATTCTGACCACGATCCATGGTATGAAATACCTAGATAATGAATACATCAATTACAATATAAGAAAACTATTGCAAATATCTACTGCAACAGTTCAATGATGATAACTTTGTGCTCACATTCAATCCAGGAATATAGTTGAACCGTCCTTGGCATACCAGTAGATCACCTTCGCATACAACTTCTCCATCTGTTCTGTAGATTCCTTTGTAGGGCTTGTTAGGAGGTGGCCGTAAAAGACCTCTAGTCTGATTCACTGACAATCGACATACTCGACTGAGCATTTCTGAATACAAAATCAATACTATCGAAAGAATTTGGAAATGCACAGAACATATTAAATCGAGAAAACGGTCATTCTACTAATTAGAAAAATGAAGAGAAGAGATAGAGAAGCATCTGCGCACAAGAGTTTGTTAGGCGCATTTTGGGTTTTGCGTGTTTTAAGTGTAGTTTTTTCAGCACATTTTTTTAAATTTTGTTTTGTGCACTTATCCGTATTATTTCGCCACGTAATCACACTTTCTTGTTTGCGCATGCCGTATATTCAATCGAACAGTGCAGTATGCATGTGATATTCCATCTTTTCGGCGTTTAATGTTCCGAAATCACTGATTCCCCGCGTGACAATGCCAGAAATGATATGGCAATTCGAATAGTTCATTTCATCGAACATTGGCTTTTAGATTTAGTTCTAGAGTGTTCGTATTTAACTTTTTAATGATATTCTATCATAGATTGTACTAATTAGCTATGGGAAAGAAGAAGTCAAGCAGAAAGCCACCTCCTAAGGCTAAGATCATAGTTCCTCTCGATACTCAATTCAATTGTCCTTTCTGTAATCACGAAAAAGTGTGCGAAGTTAAGATGTAAGTGTACTTTACATTGTTTTGCCTTATTTCTCATTCTCATTTTATTATTTATTATATTTTAGGGATCGAGAACGAAACGTTGGATTGATTTCTTGTCGAGTATGTCTCGAAGATTTCCAGGTTATATCTTTTTTTAAATTTTCATTTATTGGTCATATATTTTTCCATCTGTCAATTATATGCGTATCATGTGCGATCTTCTTTTGTTTATAGCTGTAGTTCTTATTTCTAAACTAATCGATACAGAGCAAAATGTTCACGTGGTTCAATCTTCATGATTGATTATTTCAGTGCCAGATCAATTATCTATCGGAACCAATCGATGTTTATTCTGATTGGATTGATGCATGTGAACAAGCAAATGCTTGAAATCATGATTGTTATCAATGAACATATCATCTAAATGGAATGGTTATATTGTATCAAGTTGTATCTGATCCATTACCATTCGTAGTCTATATAATCATGTCGATGTTCATTCATTCTCTTCACCAACGGATTGATCTCGTTAATTCATTCACCTCCTCTCAATTGACTCCCTTTTATGTTGTTTATTGCGAATGGACGGTACTATTATCACCTCCTCATCTTCTTTATTCATTCATTCGTTTCACTTAGAATTGTTCACTCGTTCGTCCTCCCAATTGTATTATATTCCTTATAATGTTCTAAACATGTACCCATAATAAAGTACTCATTGAATTGTTGATTGTTGCAGTGTAAAGTGTGACAGACTTCTTCCTCCCTCTTCTCCCCTCTATACCTCATTCCCTCATCATCATCTTCTTCTTTTCGTATGAATTGGTCGTTGTACTTCCATTCTCTATAGGTATCATCATAGTAGATACCGGTTCGACTCTCAATTCATCTCAATCTATCTATCTCTCGATCCTTTCTCATTCTAATCGATCTATCACTTCTATTCTAGTATGGCCGAACAAGATGGAGTTACTCGACGTAAGTTTTAAATAATCAGTAGTATAGATCCATTAAACTGATTGGGATGATTGTTAAGTGTATGGTTATCGTTATCAGTTTAATAGAGAATATGAAAGAGATTAGAGAAAGAGAAGAGAATAGTTTCTGTCCCCCTCCTCCTTCCACTTTCTTCTTAGTCTTCTGTACTAAGATGCTTGAACATCTTGAGGGTAAGCTTCTTTCTCTTTCTTCATTTCACTATTCATTCATTTGTTCATTTCTTCTTTCTGCTCAAGGTTATCCATATAGTCTATGAGAGATTCAAATGTACATAGATATCTTTCTTATCATTAACTCTATCAGATCGACCATTTCTTCGTAAACCTGGAACCCAATTGACTGATTCTTTACTAAAACAAGTAAGATCATCTCATTCTCTTTAATCATTCCAATGAACGTTTCACTATTCAATACTTTGAGACTATGTATACAAAACAGAGTCGTTTGAACAATTCATTAACTATTTCGACCTTTTTATTTATCTGAAAGATGGGAATAGAATCTTTTATTACACAGGATTTCACTCATATTCTTCATCAATTGGATATTAAAGCAGATGAAACAAAAAGATTCTCTGATCTAGTCAGAGAACATCTACCTTTCATTGTAGCAGAATGGAAGAAACGAGCGCAAAAATCAGAAATGGCCCTAGAGGTATTTATATTATGATAGAACATATAGCAAAATCAATAATATAGGGTATGCTAATTGTTTTGGAGTACTGTATGTGGTCACCAAATAGTTCATCTCAATTATTCGAACATCTCATCTCGTGTCTTGGCTTTCACTCAATACACTTCTGGAAGGTTTGTTCATCACCGGCCCGGTTAGCTCAGTCGGTAGAGCACCAGACTCTTAATCTGGCTGTCGCGGGTTCGAGCCCCGCATCGGGCTTTAAATCTTTTGCACTATTTTAGGTGGCCGTACCAGTCGTATTTGAAAGTGATTTATCTTCATCTACCAAATATCGTGATTCATTGCTGTTTGCACTTACTTTGTATGATGTCAACACTGGAAAGAGTAGATTGAGGTGAACTATTTTACATATGTTCTTAAGAACAAGTAAAGATGAAAGATCACTATTGTAGAGAATTGTATGCAGCTGTTCCCGGTTTCCGTGAGGCTCTTCTAGGAGAAAATGCTAAACAATTTGGAGAGAAATATCATCATCTACGACAAAGATTATCAAGACATGGAAGTAGAGCTAGTCTATTATCCGAAGATGGAACTATTGATTCTATTAATAATAAGAATAAAAATAATAAAGGTAACCAACCATTCGCTTTATTCATACTGATATGATTATGATTAAGGTCAATTATATAATGGTGATTCATCTGATAGTGAAAGTGAACATTCCGGTCTTCCTTCTGGATTAGCTTCAGCTCATTTTCAAGTTAGAGATCAAAGATCAACTCAATTGACTCAATCATAACTAATGAATTATTATTCAGCAACGCGTAATCAATGTATCGAATGCTCCTCCAGTATCATTGAAGAAGGAGAAAACAGGAGAATGGGAGATCAAACAGGTAGATCAATATCGATTGATACTGTATCAATCAATGATCTATTCAGGGATCTGGTGGTCTTGTATCATGTGTTGATCCAGTTATGAGTAAGCACGAAGATAATGTATGGTTGGCTAATCTTGGTTAGTTTAAATCAATTTTTAAGTTTTCGTTGTTTTATATTATTGTGCATAGGAAAGGGGGTTAATGATCAATCGATAAATCGATAATAGATAAATGAATTTGTAGGAATGAATGTTGGTGGATCTCGTCGCCGTGCATCAAATGCTGATTCTGATCATTCACTTGCTCCTGCTACCAACACTCTTGGTCTTCCTCTCATCAAACAACAAATCGCCGAGGTTTGATCTTTGATCTTTGATCTTTAGACTCTTCTCTTTGATATTTATTCTCGTTAGGTTCTTTTCCACGTATTGGCTGAAGAAGATGCTGAACCATCAGATAAACATAGTGCAAGGTAAGATAATCATGTAATATCTTTGATGATATTGATTGATTACAGACAAGATCTATCTCTTCTTGGAGTTCTCAATCATTACAATAGAGGACGATACAAACTTAATCCTGTTGTTGTTCAAGAAGATGATTATAATGTTTATTATGGTGGTATTAGGTATTGTATTTTATCATTATCGATCGATACCGTATTCCTCATCATATCGATTACAGTAATGGTCTACTCTGGCCTGCTCTTCATAATCTACCTGAGTATATCTCAGAAGAGTACAAAGATCCTCAGGTATAGATATACTACTGTATCTCTCATCCAATTATTGATTGATTCAATTATTGATTGATTTCCAATATAGACAACTCGTGACCATTGGTGTTCATATGTACGAGTAAACTATCAATTTGCTATAGATGCAGTTAGGAATAGTCGTCCCCAGGTACGGTATCTACACTATGATTACGGTAGAGATTATCGATCTTTCTAGGATTTCATTTGGATTCATGATTATCATCTTGTTCTTGTTGGACTTGTAATGCAATCTCTCGATCCTAATCTTGAGGTACTGTATTCAATCAATCAATTATTGATTACTTCATTGATTATTATAGATTGGATTCTTCTTACACATTCCATTCCAACCACCTGAGGGATTCTTTGAGGAATTTTCATTGTGTGGAATACCCCTTCTTCGTGGTCTTCTGAGATTCACTAAGGTTCATCAATTATTGATTTATTGATTAAATTGAATTTATTGATTGTCTCAAGGTTGGATTCCAAACTCATCGAGATCGTGAACGGTTTGTGAAGGAAGTTGAGAAGTACTTCAAAGCTGCCAAGGTTAGGATATTTGATTGTTATTATAAGTACATATTATTAATATTATAGATAGTATTCGATCAACAATTGGATATCTATACCATTTCATTGGAAGGCAACACAGCATCTCTTGGAGTATTCCCTGTATCAATCAAGAATGATGATTTCCTTCAATTTGTTGACAGACCAGAAAGATTGAAACTATCTTCTGATATCAGAAAGAAGGTTAATTAATCAATATCTTCCTTCCTATTATTGATTAGTATAATCTAATATATTTGAGATGTTGGGAGAGAATCCTCCTAAAGATGCTCGTCTGTTCTTTTCTGTTGAAAGATTCGATTACACGAAAGGAATCAGAGAAAAGCTCAATGCTTGGAGAAAGTAAGAAGTATTTAATTCGTACAATGATTTATATTGTTTACACTTGTAAGGCGTTTTTAAATAAAAAAAATAAACGAATAAAATTTATAAATTGATTATGTTTTGAGGTATCTTGAGAATCATCCCGAGAGGAAAGGAAAGGATGTTCTATATCAGGTACTATATGATTAATGAATGAGTAAATATCCTTTAGATTGCTGTAACAAATCGTCGATCAGTCGATATGTATAGAGTATATCAAGATGAATGTATTGAAATTGTTCAAAATATCAATAAAGACTATTCAACTCCTACATGGACTCCTGTTGTCTTCGAAACTGATGGTATAAGAGATAATAAATCAATAATATCCTCTAATCTAATCAATAAAGGTCTACCTCGTGAACAATTAGTGGCTGCCTACAGTGCAATGGATATTGGAGTAGTTACACCAAGAAAGGACGGAATGAATCTTGTTAGTTTTTTTTCAAAGATTAACTTTTCTCACAAAAATAATGGAGAATCGTAGATGATATAACAAATTTAAAACTTGCGTATATTCTTGTAGTATTGAATATTGTAGGTAGCAAAAGAGATGATAGTAGTTAATCCCTCAGCTGGTCTTATTCTCTCTACTGGCGCTGGATCTGAAATACAATTCTATAATGCTGGATTATATGGAAATAATGGAGAACATAATTATACTAGAGTTGATGATCTCTATGATCCTCAGGTTAATCAATATATCGATTAGAAATAGATGAATAATCGATAGTTGTAGACATATGGAGAAGCATTCTATGAAGCTGCAATGGTGGATGAAGAGAATCGAGCAAAGAAAAGTTCAAAGATTCATGAATTCCTTCTTGCTCACGATATTGAAAGGTATACATATAGTCTTTATCAATGAACGAATGAATGAATTAGATGGAGTACTGCTTTTCTCGATCCAAGATGGACTCATCATGTTATTAGAAAGATTAAGGTATACATTTTCACATATTGCTTTAAACCATCATATTTAATTAGTTTTGATCCGCATTAAATAATATTACTTCATAATTTTAAAATGCTTTTTGATCTTTAAAAAAGCTGCATTTTATTTCTTTGATCTTATGGAATTCTGTCTCGTTTTTAAAAGTTTCTTCCTTTGATATTTCATTGAAAGTAAGACTAAGAATGGAGTATTTCGAATGACTCAATATGTTTAGAACGATCATTCCCATATTCATAATATTTCTCAGATATCAACTCTTGATGATTTCTTCTCATTGATGATGAGAACTCGTCATATTAGAAGACAAATAGTTGATAGAGTCCTTGAAGGAGTTCCTATCAGACAACACTTTGCTATCTCACTTACTAATGCTAGGGTAAGTACTTAAGTCCATAAGGTCATAAGGTCATAAGATTGATTAAGGATTCATTAGTTGAATCATGTTCTTCTCCAAAGACATTAAAAGTGAGAGCATCTGATGATTCTCCTGCCTATGCAATATTTGATGTACAAGATGAATTAAGTGAATTAGAGGTTAGATAACTCCTTTTTCGATTTATAATTATATTATGTTTATGATTTTGAAATATAAGTTATCACCTGAAATGAACCTTTTATTAATCATAAAAGTAAGAATATATATCTAATAACAAATAATATCTTCTTCCTAATGTATTTGTCATTTCAGAGAGATCTTTCATTTCTCAAATATGTTGAAAGTGATGACCCTGATAATATTGAACAATTCGTTGAGGTAAATTAGAATTCAATTTTCTTTCTCTTTGAAATACACAAACTAGATCATTTGAGAAAATTAATATGATGGAAAATACTTTAAATCTTAAATTGTAAAATTGACTAATTCATAGCTAATACGTAAAAGATAGCCTGACACTGAAAAAGCAAACAACGTAGGAATGAATATAACATTTCCCCTTATTTGATAGGCAACTTTATGTAAATTTGAGTTAGCTATTGTTACAATCAAAATTTTGTCGAATGTTATTTTTCAAATGCAAAATTCTTCATTGTGAAATCTTTTAATATATTCGCTATTGTCAAATCTACGAATTCTTTCAAAATGTCCGAAACACGAAATCAAAAAAATGTACAGCCCGATGCGGGGCTCGAACCCGCGACAGCCAGATTAAGAGTCTGGTGCTCTACCGACTGAGCTAACCGGGCAACGAATGAAACAGCTTGTACAATGTAGAGATTGTCACCGGCTTAAACAGTTTTTTCGTTGTTCTCTGTGACATGTGTCAGCGCACTTTGCGCTATTTCTCCATTAATTAATTATTGATATGAGGTTGTACATTATGATTACTCTATATTATACTATATCTCTAGTCTCTCATTCCTTTTTCATACACGTTGTCCATAGCAACCATTCTCCTTATCCCCCTACTCCTTCTTCATCTTCATCTCTATCTCTATCTTCAGTCTTCTCATTCCTTCTTCATTCAATATGGGACTACTAGATATAGTTCGTTCACTTAAATCTGGACCTGATCGAGAGATTCGTATTCTTCTTCTTGGATTAGATAATGCAGGAAAGACAACATTATTAAAGAGTTTATCATCAGAAGAAACAAGGAATGTAACTCCAACGAAAGGATTCAATGTCAAAAGTGTTGTAGCTGGAGGTTAGTTCATCTTAACTCTCTATTCATATTCATATTGATATAGGTGTATCACTCAATGTATGGGATATAGGAGGTCAAAGAGCTATTAGACCATATTGGGCTAATTATTATAGTGGTACTCATGCTGTTATCTATGTAGTTGATGCTAGTGATTTAAAGAGGTATATCATAGTATAGTATATCAATATAATGAATATATTGATTAGAATGGATGAAACTCATGTTGAATTGTGTGAATTACTTGAAGAAGAAAAGCTTATGAAAGTTCCGCTCCTTGTTTTGGCTAATAAACAGGTACACTATATTTATTGATTTGTCTACTCTCTTCACCATGGTTCTCCATTCGCTAACAATCTTTATCTTATTATCGTTTACATATTTACATTCTCACATATTATTGATTCATTTTCTGATTTATTGATTGATTATATTATTTATTGATTGTCTACAGGACTTAGTTGGGGCAGCACCAGCAGATGTAATATCAACATCACTTGGATTATCTACTATTCGAGATAGATCATGGCAAATACAAGTAATTATTGATTGATTATATTGATTAAATCCTTTCATTTCTATCGTAATTTTAGCCTTGTATCGCAACAAATGGAGAAGGAGTCCAAGAGGGAATTCAATGGTTATCAAATATAATCAAAGATTCGAAGAAGTAATCGATAGTATCACTCATTCCAATCAATATAATGTTTAATTGAATGAATAATATTTATGATCGGTGCATAAGGGAACTGTATTTGTTCATATAGATTCCTATTTAGATTATACAATAAATATCTCGTTCGATTTCTTTGTTCTAATGATTCCAATTGTAATCATTGTGCATATCGATAAATCATTATTGCACATATCCATATCTATTCAATACATTCAATCTTTTTTTAATTATCTGGTAAATATATTAAGAGGCCGGATCTGAGAAAAGTGACTACCCCCCGGACATTTCGCCAGGATTTTCGATATGGGCCCCCATACTCATAGGGCCTGGAAGGGCTTTGACCTTGTTTACAAAAATGATGACATCACCGCCTGTATTGCTCAATGCGGCGCAAAAGCGCCGGGTTCCTCGAAAATCTCGAAAATTCGTAATTTCTCAACCGAATGAGCTAGAACCAAAATTCTTTTTGCAGTATGTTAGGCATGCCCAGAGTGCACCACAGCACCATTGGGATTGAAATTTGCCCAACTCTGACATCGACTTTTTGAATGAGACTTTCACATTTTGCGATTTCTTTGTAGCTGAGATTAAGTTCCGCGCAAAATTTTCTTTATGGGGTGCTACCTCACTGCCATGGGCATCATGCCCACCCATGGCCATTATCGGATTCAGGCTCAATCTGAACGAAAAAGTGCCTTGAATGATCATCGCTCGGTTCCAGGTCGGCTTTTCCCGGCACTTTCCACTGACTCTCTAACGATTGGTGCGGAATTGTGGTCTGCTCAAAGTTTAGAGGTAAGTCGAGTAAAATGACACAAGTAGCCCACAACTTGGATCAACTTGAAAATTTCGATTTTCATGACCCGGGGTTCATGGTCCGAAAATTTCGAAATTTCTCAAGTTTGAAATGTTTTCATTTATGCGGCATTCGGTAATAGGACTTTACAATGTACATAATCAATATGGAAATCGTTTATTTTCGAAAATTAATTTTTTTTTTTGCCATGACCCCGGGGTCATGGAAATCGATTTTTAAAAAGTGAGCCGAATGCCGGGATTTCAGTTCTACCATGTTCACTCATCATGAAACTTCACATTGTCATTGTCATTAGCTCATTGCCGCAGCATTCGAGTCGACAAACTGCAATATTTCAGATATTTGCCGAAAAAGTAGGCACCTAAATTGAATTTTTTGAATTTTCGAAAATAAACGATTTCCATATTGATTATGTACATTGTAAAGTCCTATTACCGAATGTTACAGAAAGCAAGTTGGCAACTGATTCAAGCACAATTCTGATTTTTCACACGCAATCAGAATGAAAATTTTCGAAAAAAAGGTTGAAAGGAGAGATCAGCCATTGAGTATTCGCTGAATATTATTCACCTCATAAGTACTTCACAATAAGCCGCATAAATGAAAACATTTCAAACTTGAGAAATTTCGAAATTTTCGGACCCCGGGTCATGAAAATCGAAATTTTCAAGTTGATCCAAGTTGTGGGCTACGTGTGTCATTTTACTCGACTCACCTCTAAACTTTGAGCAGACCACAATTCCGCACCAATCGTTAGAGAGTCAGTGGAAAGTGCCGGGAAAAGCCGACCTGGAACCGAGCGATGATCATTCAAGGCACTTTTTCGTTCAGATTGAGCCTGAATCCGATAATGGCCATGGGTGGGCATGATGCCCATGGCAGTGAGGTAGCACCCCATAAAGAAAATTTTGCGCGGAACTTAATCTCAGATACAAAGAAATCGCAAAATGTGAAAGTCTCATTCAAAAAGTCGATGTCAGAGTTGGGCAAATTTCAATCCCAATGGTGCTGTCGTGCACTCTGGGCATGCCTAACATACTGCAAAAAGAATTTTGGTTCTAGCTCATTCGGTTGAGAAATTACGAATTTTCGAGATTTTCGACGAACCCGGCGCTTTTGCGCCGCATTGAGCAATACAGGCGGTGATGTCATCATTTTTGTAAACAAGGTCAAAGACCCTCCAGGCCCTATGAGTATGGGGGCCCATATCGAAAATCCTGGCGAAATGTCCGGGGAGGGGGCAAAATGGTAAATTTTCTCAGATCCGGCCTCTTAATTGACAATAGAAATTGCATATGATGAAAGCATATGTAGACTAGATATGAAGATATGAAAGTGAATGAATTCATAATTGTAGAGTCTATTCGAGTCTCAACCTACAGCTGTTGAGTATTTCCATGAACAAGTTGATAGAGCTACGGAGTTATTAACAAGGGCTGATCATTTCTATTACTTCTTCACGGTTTGTTTCATTCTTATCTTTATTATCTTTCATTTCTATTATTATAGGATAGGGATGGAACATTGAAGAGTTATTCATGTTCATATTCTGCCTCCATTCAACCTGCTTACTCAGGAGTTATTCAGGTTTCTTTTTTTAAACCTATGAAATGATGAAAAAAGAACGAGTTTTTAAATTTTCATTAAAAAATATGTACTATTTCTTTATCAAATCGATTGACCCAATGCATTTTCAACTTACCTGATTAATTAAAAATTTAAATTCTACAAAATATTTGTCAGGCTCAATTTGCTCGAAGATGTGCTCAGACTTGTGCTATTCTCACAACAGCTCCTATGATGAATGTTGGTATTCTTGATGTAGGAACCATCCCTGAAGGGTATGAACTTCAATCTATGATTAATGGTTACAAATAAAATATAGTAATTATATAAATGATACCATTACCCTAATTCCTCTTAGGGATCATTTCCTTTGGAGATAATGAAATAACAGGAAACAGAAACATTAAAATGAATGAATAGAAACTGGATGAAATGTAGTTAGTGATTGAGATCTTCTTGAATGAATGAAGAATGTATAGATGAAAGATATAAGAAGAATAAGATGAAATGATGAAGTTCAACGTCATGAGTACACAAATGTTCATTCATTCATTCTATTTCCTCGATCAAACATTCATATCTTTTCATTTTCATATAGGAACAAAAGTACTATAGGATAGTGTGTCAACTCTTACTTTATGAAGCCTTTCGAAAGCATTTTATTTTTTGATTATCATAAATAATAACTACTGATCAATATGCGCGAGCGATATCTGTAAATTAGTTTTATGATGAAATACATTTAAGATACACTGAACACATTAACGTATCCCTAAACTTTTCTTTAAGATGAAATTGTTGAATTTGAATAATTTTCAGATATTATTACTATGGTGCCTCTGGAGGTAGAGAATGGTATATATCTCCATCCAATAAGTTCAAAGATCCTTCCATTAATGAAGACGAACAGAAACTTCTCGATGAGGTAATTGATCTTTGATCTTTGATTTTTTTAATCTTATCTCTTTTTCAGTTATTCTCTCGTCTTTCTGCTCTGCTCGAAAAAGAGGAATTCCATAAATTCACATGGGTTGGATCAGGTCTACAGAGACATTATGGACATGTTACTATTGCTCATCAAGTAATCAATATATTTGGCAAATCAATAATTAATCAATAAATGAATAGATCACTCTATCTGAGAAAATTCAACAACTGAATTTTTTTTTGGTATCGACGAAAAATGGATTTTTCTGTTTTATGTATGATAATTACAGGCTCCATGAGTGTAGTTCACTGGTACTTGGAAATTCCTTCCAATTGAAAATTCGCTTCAGGAGGTGACCACACAACGATTTGGCGCCTTTTCCTAAAAAGTTTATTTCGAATCCAACCGATTCGGGAGTGGGTGCAATGGACTCCTTGGCGAATTCTAAGAAACTATTGCTGAGGAAAGTTTTTTGATCAAAGATCAACGAAGGCTGGAATTCGGGAATTTTAAGATAAAAATTCACATTAAATTAATTCTCACAATTTTCCCATGGCCCAGGTAAATTTTTTATTTGCTCAATAGCTTCTGCATATTATATTATACCTTTAGTTTAAAAGTGGTAATTTTTAAAAAGTGGGAAAATTGTAAACGAAACAATTTTGTTTGCTGTATTCAATTGTGGTGAGGATTGGCGACGTTCCCTAAAAAGTTTACTTCTAATCTAATAGATTCGGGACTGGGCGCATTCGAATCCTTGTCTAATTCTAAGAAACTATTGCTCAGGAGAGTTTTTCGATCAACGGTCAACGAACGCTGGAATTGGGAATTTTCGAAAAAAAATGTTTACATTAAAATAATTCTCACTATTTTCCATAATTCTGACTATGTAGAAGCGATTGAGCAAATATAAATTTTACATTCGCCATGGAAAATAGTGAGAATTAATTTAATGTAAACATTTTTTTCGAAAATTCCCAATTCCAGCGTTCATTGACCGTTGATCGAAAAACTCTCCTAAGCAATAGTTTCTTAGAATTAGACAAGGATTCGAATGCGCCCAGTCCCGAATCGATTAGATTAGAAATAAACTTTTTAGGGAACGTCGCCAATCCTCACCACAATTGAATACAGCAAACAAAATTGTTTCGTTTACAATTTTCCCACTTTTTAAAAATTACCACTTTTAAACTAAAGGTGTAATATAATATGCAGAAGCTATTGAGCAAATAAAAAATTTACCTGGGCCATGGGAAAATAGTGAGAATTAATTTAATGTGAATTTTTTTCTGAAAATTCCCGAATTCCAGCCTTCGTTGATCTTTGATCAAAAAACTTTCCTCAGCAATAGTTTCTTAGAATTCGCCAAGGAGTCCATTGCACTCACTCCCGAATCGATTGGATTCGAAATAAACTTTTTAGGAAAAGGCGCCAAATCGTTGTGTGGTCACCTCCTGAAGCGAATTTTCAATTGGAAGGAATTTCCAAGTACCAGTGAACTACACTCATGGAGCCTGTAATTATCATACATAAAACAGAAAAATACATTTTTCGTCGATACCACACATATGTCGACTTTCTCAGATAGCGTGTTATAGGATGTTCATGGATCAGTCTCTACTGAATCTGGAGCTCTTCTTAAGAAGAAAGTAGAAGAAATGAGTAAAGAAATTGATCCAAATGGAGATAAACTCGCTGTTGTTCATTCTGATAGAGATACTAAGTGTATGCTTAAGGTATCAATCAATATCGATTGATTATTGATTAATTAATTCTCTTTAGAATACAGCTGGTGATCTATTCAATAAAGGAAATGGACTGAGACTTCTTTGTGATAATCTTCATATCAATCTCAAGGTAATCAATAATATGAAGTTCATGAAAAAAAACTCAATCAATAATCTAATTATAGGAGGGTAATATTCTTGTGTGTGGTGATTCAGAAACAGATCTTCCTATGTTAGAAGAATGTTTACGTCAACATTCAATTGGAGTATTTACTATATGGGTAACGAAAGAGGAATCACTTCAATTAAAGGTCAATTATCCAGAATTATAAATATTTCCCTATTTTTCCTTAAAAACTTTATTTTGAGCGATTATTTGTCTGTTTCAGGTGAACAAACTATGTTCTTCATTCAATAATTCCAACTTTGTCTTTGTTGATTGCCCTGAGGTGCTATTAGGTGCTATGGCTCAAGCAACTATTAGAGAGACATGTAGACCTAGACAATATACTTAGATTCATTTATGGAGTACATAAAAATTACTTCGATTGACTTAATATAATCTAAAGAACTACTAATCATATCTAATCACAGTTCGATTACTGTTTCCTTGCCTTCATTGTTGTAGTCATTGTACAGTTTCTGTTATCATTTATCATATAATCCATAGTTATAATTTCTTTTCTTTCTCTCTAAGAGCATTCCTTTATATTCAAGATTGTTCTCAATTTGAACTATGAATAAATATTTCAGATTTGTCGAACATTTTAATCATAACAATGCAATTAGTGGTATTTCGAAAATGCCAAAATTACATGATTTCTGCGATGAAAAAATGATTTACCGAGGAGAGACTGTTTCCCATTTAGCTCCATTATTCAAAATTTGTAAAAAAAGATGTTCTTTGAATTTTAAAATTTATAACTGCTGTTAGAATGAGATTCAAAAACTCATTTCTAATCGTTTCTGAAAGATAAAGATAAGATGGAATTAACATTTTTTCAGATGCAATATTAGATATCATTTTTCTTATTTCCGGATGTAGATATACCGTAAAAAATGAAGCAAAATGAAACATTGTGAAAAAAATTCGACAACTTCACAAAGCGTTGATTTTAGCATTTTCCGTGTTTCCCCAATTTTGTGGGATAAAAGTGAAAAAATTAATGGCAAGCGCTGTGGAGCAAAATTGGTATATTCTTGCATACTGTAGAACCTTACTATAGCGAGATCTCTTGGCATAATTATTGTCTTTACATGACTCCCTACAGCGAATTTTCGCAGTTTGGATCGCGGAATGAAATGGACTACTGAAATACTGTAGAAAATCATACCGTATACATTTTTTATAAAACAGCGGTCTCACAGATTTTTCCCCTCACAGCTCTATTGGACAAACACAAAGATGCTCGAATAACCCATTACAGAATAAAACTTATATATATTTAAATAAAATAAAAAATGTTATCAAAAACTTGTGAACGTTTGTCGAATTTTTCACAAATGTTTCATTTTTTTTCGTTTTGATGGTATGCATGGTCTAAGTAGTTCATGTAGTGAGATCAAACGATTATATCATCGTTTTGTTCGAGAAGCTTATATGAATAGTGAGATTATTATGAAAGGGAAAGAGGAGAATGAATGGATATGATATGGATGACTTCAAATGAAAAGATTCACTAGAATTATATAATACATCCGTCTTCTCAATGTCTTAACAACGAACTTTTCTATGGGATAATCTGATTTAGTGAAAGGGAATAGTCGATCATTCTATATGATGTACTCCTTTCAATGAGTACTCTAGCACCTTCCCTTTCAAGGAATGATAATCAATTCAGTTCAAAGAGGATAACAGTTTATCCATTTCCATCTTCGTCTCAGTATTCTTTAAAAAATACCAAATGATTATGAATTGTGCATGATGAAGAGATAGTGAATTAGAATAATAAATATGCAAAAATTAAATGTTAATATCTTATCGTTTTATTTAAAATGGTTTGTATAAATACATATGGATCCAGTTATGACTATATTGTATGATGATTCAACTCTGTTTGAATAAGAGAACATTATACGAAAGAAAAGAAAGATGTCTAGTCTATATTCAATTTGTTCTTTTGATCTATTCCATGTCCATTACTAATACTTTTTACTAATAGTTTATCTTATCAGTATATCCAATGCAGATGTATCATTCTAATGCAAATAATACATTAGATTGAAGATTTATAAATGGCATGAAATATTGATATGTGTCTATATGAGTTTCTTCATTATCTCAATCATTAGTATCACAGAGATCATAAAATGAAGATTTGAGAAATAACTTAAATGGACAGAGAACCGGGAATGATAGAGGGATACAGTAGACAAGGAGGAGGGAAGATCTTTAGGCAAAAGTGGGTGGAGATATAGAAAGAGTATAGAGAATGAAGAGAGAATATAGAATGAGTGATCCATTTCAATAGTGTTCCCTAGTATTGCCATCTATCATAGTATCATTTCATTCTCTCAGTACATCCATACCTCATATTGTACTCTATGAGATTCCTACTTCTTCCTTTTCTTCTTCTTTTCTCATCTATTCATTCAAGTAAGTCTATATATTATCAAAATGTCCTCATTATATATCTTATATCCATATCTTATCTATAATATGAAAGTGAGAATGATAATATATAATGTGAACTCTCTTCGCCCTCTTCACCATTTGTCTGCTTTTCAAAATAAACTGATATAGTTTGAGGAAAACGATTATGATTGATAACACTTACTTCGTTTTCATTTTCCGAAGATTGAAAAGAAATTGACTCTGAAGATGTATAGAACTCATTGATATACATATAGTTAGTAGTGATCTATTGATATGTTATTTTTATAAGTGAATGATAGTATGAGAGTAACTAGACTAGAATGAAGTTAGTAAGAACCATTGGAAGGGATAGACAGACGGTTATGTTAATGTAATGGGAAAATGAAATAGAAAGTGAGAGAGAATAAAGAGTATTGAAGAAGTTATCAATAGAGAACATCTTTAGAATACAATGAAGGGAATGAATGAATAGTAAGAGTAAAAGTAAATGAATAGATTGATTTGTATCTCTTCCGATTTATCTATTGGTGCTTTGATTTCTGATCGAGATTTGAGAGATAAGAGGGAATAAGGAGAGGGAGAGGGAGAGTGAGAGGGAGAGGGAGAGGGAGAGAGAGAGAGGGAGAGAGAGAGTCGAGATTAGGATAGTATGGATCTTTTATCACGCCTATCACCTTATCAGATCCATGGGCATTAATTCGATTCGACAACATTTTCTTTTGAAAGTGACTATGAAATGAGAGATACTAATTGAATGATCGAGACTAGTTATTATAATGATTAATTAATTTAATTTCAGAAGTGAATAATGAAATTGAACCAAAGAGTACAGTGGAGAAGATCGAGAACTTGAGAATTGGAAAAAAATCATTTGAAACAGTGAGAGATATGCATCATATGTGGTTAGTTATTCTGTTTATTATATTATTTCTCTTTATATTCAACACAATTTCATTGATATTATAATAGAAAGATCTATGGAAGAAGAAAGAGAAAGTTACTTTGAGAGAGAAAGTTGTCCAGTGATGAAATGTTCATCGAAACTCAACCAAAGGCTTTAATCACTTTCAATTTTGAGTTTTGCCTTACAATTCACAATAAGTGGGATAAAAATGATAAGAGAGATCTTCCATGATTCCATCCGTCTAATTAACATCTTCTATTTGTTCATTCATTCTCCGATAACCCTTTTCATTTGACTATAGCTTCTGTTTCTATATGTTTCCTTATGAAAGATAATAAGTGAGAGTAAATGAATTGATCTCATAATATTCCAATCCCTTTCTCTCTCCATTCTATGCACATTCTATCATAGACAGACAGATAAAGCGAGAGAGGATGACCAAACGAACGAGATTTCCTCTTCCTTACACAAAGTTTACTAAGAACATTCACAAATTTTTAATATAATATTGCACATACTCTGGTATTTTGCCACTTAAAGTCTACTTAAACTTTCCCACTTTAAGTATACTTTAAGTAAGCTTAAAGTGAGACGTAAGTCTACTTAAAGTGGTGTGGTATACTGTAATGCATTTCGTCAAATGTTCTTTCACTTAAAGTTTACTTAAAGTCTACTTAAAGTCTGTGACGTAGTTTAAGTAGACTTTAAGTGGCAAAATACCAGAGTATCCAAGAAATAATGGAGGAAATGTTTAATAAAGTGAATAAATGAATGAGTATTCAGGTACATCCATTCAATCAAAGCCCTTCTTGTACAAATGGCAAAAGGAATCATACCTAAACTTGATACAGGTCAATCATTCATAATCATTCATTCAATCAATACTTCTGTTACAGTATCCGAACGTGAATTTCTTCTTTGTCTCAATCGTATTCCAGTTAAGACCGATATCGTTCGAACATCTCAATGTTTAGTTAAAGCTAAAGAATCTATTGATTCTCCTAGAATGTAAGCTATTTCATTGAATAGAATGAAGTTTGAAAGAGAGAGTACATAAAATAGAAAGAAAAGATTAGATAGATTGAATGGATTCATATGTATGATATGTATTACAGAGTGATAGATTCAATGAATGAAATGAATCCATTTGTGATAGAAGATGATACTACTACTATGAGTAGTACTACAACAACTACATCTACAATGATTTCAATGAAGAAGAATAAGAAGATGACAAAAGAAGAAAGAATGAATAGAATAATGGCAAGGAAATGGAAGAAAATGAGAGAAGAAAGAAAGAAAAGAAGAGAATTGATACAAAGACATGCGAGATTCTTCAATACTCATAAGGTTTCTTTATTTCAATTATTCTTTTCTCAAATGAATTATAATTTGTTTAGAATGATTATCACAAACGTGTAAAGAGAAGTGAATATCGATTGGTTGAACCCGGAATGAAGAAAAATCGATACAATAATGTATGATTTATCTTTAGTAATATTTATTTATCGATTAATGCATAAAGGTGAAAACGATGTCATACGTTCCTGATTTACTATCACCAAAAGCATCACCTATCCAACTCATTTCTAAGGTATATTGATTTATCAATAACGATCAATCAATAAATTCAATTATAGGGTATTCTCAAAATAGTTAGAGGAGAAAATGATGATGCAAAAGCTCCAAAATGGTCTGAGACATATAAAAATATTCTAAAGATGAAAGTAAGTTGAATAGCATGGTAATATTGATCATTGATCTTTGATCTTTATAGAATGAAATGGATGATCAATCAAAATCAACAGGAGCACGAGTTTATGATCTTCCCATGGATGAATTAGTATTCAATAAGGTAACTGAATATAAGAATGAAGTTGTATTGATTAATCAATCGATATTTCAGACATCAGATCATTCAAAGCCACGTAGAAGTGTAGAAATGCCATCAATTGTAAGAGAAGCCTTCAATCTGGCTGATTCTATTCGCTCTCATTCATCCAAAACAAGAGATGATACTAATTATAAGGTACTCTTATTTTAACACTATAGGAACATATCCATGTTACATTAAAAATATAATTCTCTGAGAATATTAAAATAATCTTGATGTTTCCAATTAATCATAATTATTATTCATTGATATAGATGTTATCTCCTCGTTTTGTTCCTGTATTCCCTGATAAATATGAAGGAAGAGGAGTACTTTCTCCTTCAATTCTATCCTTTTATAAGGTACATATCTATTCAATCTTTTCATAACAATTCAAATGTCTCACAACAATAGATTGAGTAATAACAATATGAATATATATTATAGGATGATGGAGAAGATCAATTGGTTCCTCTTCCAACTCTTTTAGAATCAACTGGAATGGAGAAGAAAGATAGAGAAAGTATGTTAGAAATGATAATGGAAGTGTCTGGAGCAAGAGAAACAGTTGATAAAGCATTCGAGGTTCATTTATTCAATATTCATATGATTAAGAAGATATTTAGACATTGAAAAAGATGAATTTATTTGGAATGGAAGGAGAATTGGTAGAAGTAACGAAGAGGATACAAGATGCATTCAAAAGTTTAGAAGGAACTTTTACTCGTAAACAAAGAGTTCAAATGAAGAAAAGACAATATACATTACTTGATAAGGATCAATTATCTGATTTATTTCAGAAACAAGGTTCATTTACCATTTTTAATTCTCCAAATCTATAGAGTTCATGCAAAATTTAAATTTTAAAAAAGATGTGGATGTGAATTGTGTGCCTAACAATAAAATTGTAAGCTATTGTTTAGTAGAAGTGAAAAATATATATTTATAAATGTTTACACCGTAAACAACAACACTATTTACAAACAGTTTACATTTATGATTTGAGGAATTCGTAGTGAACATCATGAAGATCTTGATTTGGAAGAATATGGAAAGTTGACTCATAAACAAAGAGAAGAATCATTATGGAAAAGAATTGAAGTTTATGCTGCTAATGGAACTATTCAAGAGGTTACTATTAAATATCTTTATTATTTATATTAAAAATACAATATTATATATTTTAATCGAACGATTTTAATTTAAAAACGAAATTTGAAATTGTGATTTAATATATCTTATAATTCAGCCTCATTATCGTTCCAAACGTCAAGTTGTAATACCAAATGTATTGAGTGTTCTCAATCCTACCGTACTCGCTCCATATATGTTCACTCCAATCTTAGGTACGGTTATCTGTACTGTAATCTACCGTAATCATAATAAATTCAGGATTCACAGTATTAGGACCAGTAGTTCTATCACCATCATTATTTTCTCCTCTTCTTCTCAATCCAGCTGTTCTATCTCCTTATGTAATGTCACCAGCAGTTGGAATGCCTTTCATTCTCTCACCATATCTTCTATCACCTTATGTATTATCTCCTCTTGTCATGGCTCCATTCATTCTTAATCCATATGTTCTATCACCAAATGTAATCAATCCATATGTATTATCTCCTCTTATCTTATCACCATTAGTTCTATGTCCTGATGTTCTATCACCAATGGTCTTAGGAGGGGCAATTCTATCCCCTGCAGTAGCATCACCAGCTATGTTCTCTAAGAGTACTTTAATGGCTAGTGTATTATCCCCATCTGTTCTATCATAATATGAACAACTATAGCATAGCTATATCAAATTATTTCATAGATAGAAACTAATAATTCAGTCTTAATAATTCGTGTCTTTGTATTCAGGATTTTCTCAGTTGTTTTACACCCAATCTCAACTTTCCCCGAATAGTTCCACTACTCTTGGATTCCAAAATATTCATTTTGAAAATGCGAAAATCCTTTATTTCACGTTATTTAGCTTAGGAATTTGATGTTTTGATAGTAAGAATTTTCCATGTCTATCTATTTTGAAGCTCTTTAACATGAAATCAAATTGATAATAGATATCGGGTATTGTATTTATCATTGTCTTTCATAATATGTAATAGTGTAATATATTTGATACTGGTTCATTGTTGTCTCTCTAAGAGGCCTTCATATTGTCTTTCACTAATAATTTTCTTCTTCATCTATTCATATCATATCATTGCTGTCAGATTTAAATCGATAATTAATAAATATCATATCATTTTATTATCATGAAAGATATTATGTTGCTTTACAACAGAATGTTAATTCAAGCATGTAAATACTGTCATAAGGTGATAAAAGAAGAGAACTTGAACCTGGAATACATTAATCAATAAATCAATAGTCAATGATATCATACCTGCTCGACCTAATTTGATTATTTGATTTCCTTGAACATCTGTATCAGTGGGAGCGAGATCTTCTGGAACTGACAGTTTTAGATTGGTCTATAAATATGATATTGAAATAAAAAGAGGATAAAATAAGTGATACCGAAGTAAAAGTAGGCGGACATAGTCCATATTGAATGATACAATATGAACCTGGTGGCCATGAAGATGTTGGAGCTGCAGATTTATTATTGAATATATGAAGTAGAGAGATGTTTGAATCAACAGCTAGTTAATATCTTCTCTGCAGATAATATAAACTCTATTGACCCTATTTAAAGTCTCACCCAAGCTAATTTGAAACTTTCTGCTTTGGCAATGCTCTCTCGCTTTGTTTGTCTACGAGAGAGTGTTGCCAGAGCGGAGAGTTTCAATTTAAAATCTTTAAATAAGGAAAACTATCAAACCTGAGTGAGATGATAAAATGAATAGAGAAAAGACTAAAATAATCATTTCCTTCATTCTTCACAATACTCTGTCAATATGAATCATCATTCCTTTTATCGTGAATATTTCTTCGTATATTCAGCTTTCATTCATTTCCTTCCCTAGACGATAAATGGCTTATCCGATTCTGAACCTTTAAGTGGTTTAGATCATGAAAAGAGGGAACTTAACAGATATTTAATTAAAAATTCTTTATTAAATTTCGTGAAACAAACAAAAAAAAAAATATTAGGGTGTTCCAAAAGTCTTTGCACTTTTTTATGGTTGTACTTTGGACTCCTCTTTCTCTGTCGAGAGCTATCGTTATGCCTTGTGGCATTTTTCCTATATCGAAGGCCTATTGATCAGTAAATGTTTTAAGTCTCGTTTGTCAACTCTCTTTCCTCGACTAGATATAAATTTTTACTTATGACACGATTACTCTAAGTTCGACATGTCCTTCTTGAATTGCACCGTACGGAGTGGACTGCAATAGAAACGTATCACCAACTACCCCAGTCAATGAAGCCAAGGGCACTATGTCGTATAACAGTCTTCTCCTGGTATCGTCATTTTAATAACAACCTTTTTTCTTTGGTTGAAAAACCAAGGTCATGACGTCCTACCAGCCAAAATGAAGGCCTGGTTCTTCGAACTGACAGAAGTTAGCCGAAGCAGAGCTTGTGATACCTGGAGCAGACAAATGATACTCCACGATCCACTATCCATCGCATCCCCATTCGGTCTTCCCTTCGTCCCAGGGCACCTTAATTGGTCCCCCATGCACTCTCGGTCCTATGCTCAAAACAGCTCAAAAACCGAGTCGATATCGTCACTTCATATCTCGGCCGTTCTCGATCCATTGATTGGGTGAAGTACATTGTCTACCACGATGAAGAGTGGGTGTTGTACGACAAGCTCCATATGAAGATTGAATAGATGCCCTCTTGGAAGGAAGCAAAACCCGTCCCTAAACGCAATTCGCATAGGAAAAAAGAGTCTCTTTCATTCTTCTTCTGCGCTCTTGATGTGGTTTATTACGAACTGTAACCTGAGGGGCTGACTGTTAACACCTATAACTTCTGCGAACAACTGAAGGAGATAGATGCCCGAGTCCTTCTCAGCCGTTTTGTGTGAGGAAAAGTATTGATTTTAATGAACAACGCGAGGACACATCACAATAACAAGACGCAGGTCAAATTGCAGAATTTAGATATTGGCTGGTTCTCTCATCCGCCGTATTCCCCCGACCTGTCCCCTTGTGATTGCCACGCTTTCCGATCTCTCGTGCGCTACTGCAGAGGAAAACCCTTGCGTAATCAGGCCGATGTCAAACGGGACATCGACCTTTGGATTGCCTCGCTTCCCAATGAGTTCTGCCTGAACGATGTTATGCAGTTGCATACGAGATGGAGGACAGTTGTTCATAAACGTGGACAGTATGTCACCATTTGAATGTAGTTGCTTCGTTTGTTATTTGAAAAAAATATGAAGCATGAAAAAAGTGCAAAGACTTTTGGAACACCCTAATAGATTAAAAAAATAAATTAATTAGCTTGTGCAAATTCCACCACTCAAATGAAATACAGATGATTGTAATGAAATGATAATTAAATTTGAAAAGCAGGGACTAAAAACAATATGACTTTAAAAGATCCACAAATTCATTCATTTTTATATTCGTTTATCAATATGGTGGTTGAGTTGGAAAAATTAGTCACCTTTGAACCAAACAAATATGTAAGTTTGTTTTTCTATTTCCCTTATACAGTACTCTACAGGTTACATTCATTCCAAAGTCTGAAGAACAATCACAAGATCTAATTATTACCAACAATTATAGTAGACCTGTTATGTTCAAGGTAGATCCATCAATCAATAATGAATAAAAAATATTTAATCGATATTATTCATAGATGAAGACGACTCGTACTGCTTTATTCAAAATGAGACCAGTCTTCTTTCAAGTTCTTCCTAAAGAGAAGGTACATTGTGTTTAGTTATATGTACATGATGTACTATCAAATCAACACCGAATCTATGATAATTTCTTTGAGAAAGCAGTTAAACTCTTCTATCACGGATGTCCTGAAGGTGTCAAACCTGTTATGAATGTAAGTATTCTATTTCATTCTATTAATTATTTATTGATTGTTTTGATTAAGGATCGATTCTCTATAATAATGGCAATTCTTCCAAATGGAGTGACTGAACCACAGATTGAACATATTTGGGATGATCCAAAGTATGTGGCGGTAAGAGATATAAGTGTATTTAATGAGTTGATCAGTCTTTATGACAGGAACTATCGGAATCAAGTAAGAGAAAAGTGATAAAGATTCATTATGAAGGAATGGAACTACCCAGTGAGATTGATGTTGTACAGAAGAAGAGTATGAGGGCTCAACTTGATAGAACTCAAGAGGCTAAGGTACTTATCCAATACTTATTCATTAAGTCAATTGCTTAACTGATAAGGCTGATAAGTTGGATAAGGATAAGATTGCTGTGGCTACAGTTGCTAATGCATTGGCTCAAGCATCTGGACAACCTCAACCATTCAAGAATATTCAACCTATTGTATATATTGTATATCAAGGATTACCTCCTAAAGGTTGATCTTTGATCTTTATGATGTTTTGATCTTTGATCTTTTTTAGAAGAGCATGACATTGCATCCAAATAAGAAGAATAATGAGGATATTAATGAGAATGAAGATACTTTCTCTATGAATAAAGGAATGTATCGAATAAATATCCTCGTATCAAACAATATGATCTATCCAATCCTTTTTATTGCTCTCAACTACAACCAACATTCAAATTGGGCGCCAAACAATATTTGATTAATATTTATTGATTTGATTGATAAAGGAAATTGATTGAGAAATAAGGAAATGAATTGATAACGTATAGATAGAAGTGATAGTTAGATATATAGGTATTTCAACTATTGAATTCGATTGAATAATCAAAATGAATAGGAAAGTGGACATTTTGCCTATTGAGCAACTCTTGAACTTGATAAATCTCTTTCATTTGATTAGAATTATCTTCTCTTCTTCTATTCATCCTTTTACCTCTATTCCATTGTCCCTATAGGAGGGGGAGGGACTATCCATACCCTTTCTTCTCTTCTCAATTTAATCTTTTCAACGGAAAGTGTTCCATCTTTCACAATGAGGATATTATCCCTCATACTACTCTCATCACAATTAATATTTGCTGAACGAGATCGAGTAAAGTTTTATTTTTACTTTTTTCCAAATTTTCGTTATTTTTCTTAATTTGAAAAGGTGCAATATTTATTTTTTTCACTGCTTTTAATTTTATATTTATTGATGTGTGAATATTATAATTCATATAATTTCAGACATCATGCTTCAACTACATAGATTGTTTAGAACAAGCTCAACTTCAATTCAAAACATGTTCCGGAGGCACAGCCATAGCTCTTTCATTAGAAAGAAGAACTAGATTAATGAGTCAAATGTTAGAAGATAAAAGAAATATTCTTGAGAATTGTGCAGGTATATTCATTGTGATTTTGGGCACTATTTCAGAACAGCGTACAAAAACACTGGAAGCAGTCAAAATGAAAAAAATTTAAAAAAGAGAGAACGGGACTTTTATTCTGGACTTTTATAATATATTTTTGGATTTGTTCTGAAGTAGTGCCGTTATTTGCTGATCATTATTTTGAATATATTTATTGGTCAGCTTAATGCAATTAAATTGAGAGGCAAACTTACCTTTTTTTCCTTTTTGCAAAAGATTCATGATACAAAAAATTGTTCCATAAAATTAGCTGGAAACATGAAAGGAGATGAATAAATTAACGTATGAAAAGAATGGAATTGATATATTCTAACACTTTCTAGTACTATGAGACCACCTATTGAGAGTGTGAATACTTTATTCATTTCTAACTAGTTTCAGGTTCACTCAAGAAAGAATCATTAGACTTTGATACTCTTCAAACACTTGTCAATGAAGATTCAAGGGAATGTTTCCAGAAAATTCCATTCAGTTCCTCTCCTTCCATACCGGTAATATATTCAATACTTATGACATGATGAACATATAAAACATATATTTGAATAGTTAGAGTTCATGCCAATCTCAATATCCATGAAATGTCTTCCTCTTCTTATCTCTCTATCATCTTCCTCTCAACATTCTCTAATTATCCATTCTCTAACCTTTTCTCATCCATTCCTTTTCCATCGGCATGAAAAGGGAAAAAGATGAAGTGAGATATCTCGTTCTATGAAAGAAAGAGAAAAGAATGAACTAAACTGAAAATCATCCCTTTCTTTCCATACCAATCTCTTCTATAGTTAACGATACGAATAAGGAAGAATGAACAATGGCATAAATGATATAATTGAACTCTTTAATCTAATCAATAATTATAATCAGGAGAATTGTGATTATCCTTTATCATCACTTCCATCAAAAGAGATTCCACATGGTGGATGTCTCAATAACTTCCAAAGAGATCGTCATCGTTGTGAAAGACTTCTCGCTTGTTGTCCTGAACATAATGCGTATCTTTATTTTACTTCATTTTATTCATTTCACTTATTTTTTATTTTTTTTTTCGAAAATTTCTTATTGCTTTAGATGCGCTGAACGCATGAATGCTCTCTCCATTGCCTATCAACTCGCTAGAAAGAAGTGTAAGTTCAAAGCTCAAGAGATCAAATATCAAAGATTAACTATGACTTGATTTCAGCTCGTGAGATCAGTGACAAGATGATGGAATGTATCAGTGATGAAACAGCAAAAGAAAATGAAGATAAGGCAGAAGAGATAATGAAAACTGTAGAAGAAATCAAAGGAGAAGAAGAAGATATAAGAGATTCAAATGGTGAAAGAGGAAAGAAGGAAGCATTTCCTACTCTATCTCCTACTACTGTATCATCTCCAGTACAAGTTATTCCTGCTGAAATGAAGAAGAGATATTGGATTCCTAATAAGGTTCTAATTATTTTAGAAAACAATGTTTTTTAATGAAAAATATTGGCGCTCTCGTCCAATATAATAAATTAAGATCGCCCGTCTGCACAAATCAGTAGTTGGTGAATTACCTATGGAAGAAGAAGAAGAAATAGAAGAAGTAACTGAATCAACACTCATTGTAAGAGATCAAAGATCATTCCATTCTTAGTCATTTTCACTTTCTTTGAACGATGATCATTACAAGCAAAGAAACAAGAAATGTTCTATCATAAAAAGAGATCAATTGAATAGATTAAGTCAAAGCTATAGTAAAAACGACTCGATCTATTGGGTAAAGAATAAGTTTAGCTAATGAGATGCATAGATGGTAAATGCAAAAAGGGAATTGATGAGATAGATGAAATGACAAATTATATTTAGTAATTATATTGATTTCAGTCAACAACAGCAAAAGCTATTCATATATCAGATTCTATTCTTCCATCGACAGATGGAGGAATGCCATTCAAAAGACCTGATAAAGAAATGAGACAAAGAATACAAAGAAGATTACAATTGACTCCTTCTGTATTGTTAGAAAAGAATAGAGAAGACTTCTTTGAAAAGTTTGATAAGTAAGTCATCTTTATTGATTTATTTATAGATTGAGAAATCAATATATTGATTGTAGGATGAGAAAAGAGAAAGAAGATGAAGCAGCAGAGAAAGAAATCATTGAAGATGAAGAAGAAGAAGTTACTGGAGATAGAAAAGTTGCCATTGTTAAGTTCCTTCTAGAGAAAGCTGATACTGAAATGACTGAGAAGGTTGAATGAATCAATCGATAATTGATTAGACTAATCAATAATTGAAGGTGATTACTATGTTAGCATCAGGAGATATTCATGGTCTAATGGAAATGGAGAAAGCAGAGAAGAAAAAGAGAAAGAAGGCTATTCTAAAGTACGATTTTTTTACGATTTTTAAGTATGATCAAATGAAAAAAGTAATATTTGTAGAGCACTCCCCTCTATTGATTCATCTAGTAATGAAGAATTAGATGACAAAGCGAAGAAGAGAGTATCGATTGAAAGTGTAATCAAGTTAGTTTGATCTACTTCAATCAATAGATGAATGAATACAATTCAGACAAACTCTTGAAAAAGTTTCATCAGATCATCGAGCACAGAAAAATGCTCTTATGAAGAATATCAAGAGTGCTTTAGCTGAACAAAGAGTTTCTATGGAGAAATTGGTATTTCATTATCGATTTATTAAGTTTTGCATGTCCTTTATTAAGTTGTATGATTTATTTGTTATTTCTTGTGTTAGCGGAATGTGTATAACGCTTGATTCCAGGTGGCTAAAGAGACTGCACGTATTGAATCACCTACTGTAGAACTAACTGTTAGTACTAATCGATAATGCATGATAAACATATTATTGATTGATTAAGGAGGCCCCTGCTACTACATCTACCACAACATCGACGACTACAACTGAACTGCCATCAACTACAACATCTAAGATTGAATCACCTGAAGAAAGTTTACTTGATAAGAAAGAAGCTAAACTATCTGCTGAACTCAAGTAAGATAATCGATAAGTAGATTATTGATTGGTTGATTGATGTTTAGACAAAGATTAGGTCTTGAGAATGAATTCAAGAGAATAAGAGGAGAAGAAGTTATTGAGACTACTGCAGCTACTGTTGTCATCGCGTATGTTACTATTTCACTCATTATTTTTAATTTTTAATAAAATGTCTTTTATTCAGTGAATCCGAGGAATCGATCGCTGAATCTCATAAGAAATTAGATATACGCCCAGTAATCGATAGTGAGAGTCAAACTGTAAGTGTACTGTATTCATTATCTCCAATCAATCAATAAATCGATATAGACTGCTACAACAACAACTGTACGTCCAGTATTGGATTCAGATTCAATCATTGAACCTTCTACTACTCTTCGACCTGTTGTTGATTCTGATGGAATCAATAATTCAACTGGTAATTACTAATTGATCTATCGAAACAATGATAATTGATTACAGAGACTCGTAAGAGTAGACGTGGTCATAAGAAGAGAGGAAAGGGATCAAGACATACCAGAAAGTCTAAAGTTCAGAAGCTCAAACCTAACCCTAACGAGGTTAGTTTGATATTTCTTTTTGAGACGTCTGATACATATGTCGTTTCGAGATTTATGGAAAAATGTAATACTTGTAATAAAATGTTGCAGCCAACGGAGGGATTCTGTACCTCTTATGGACAATGTGAGGCTCTTGTATGGGATTATGAATTGAGATGTGATAAGAAGTTCAATCCTATCACCGTCACTTTCGGTATGATAATATTATTAAATTATTAAATTAATTATTTAAATAATAGGAATCGATGATTCTCAACTTCGTCATTTGCTTCTAAATAATTCAAAGAGTGAAAGTTCAGTAGTAACTCAAGTATGTCTGAGACCAGTCGATAAATCTGTTCATAACTCGGTTAGTTCTATTCATTATTCAACTATCGATTAATCCATTCATTCAGGTCCTCCAACTTCAACACATTGAACGAGGAGTCAGAAAGGCTTGTCTCTCATTAGGAAGAGATAGACCTACTCTTGAAAAGAAGGAAATGTAAGTTTATGAAAGAATAAAGATCAAAGATCAAAGATCAAATATGATTTCAGTGATGAGTGTAAGATTCTGTCTCATTTCTCTGTGATTGAAATGGAGGATTGGTTAGAAACAACTCATGGTCATACTGAAGCGAATCTAGCTGAATGTCAAGCAAGAACTGCTGGTATTGCTGCTGGTTGTCAGGTTTGATCAATCAATAATTTATTCAATCAATCAATAAATCGATAATTTAAGGAGCTCGCCAATTGTTGTTCAGCAGTGAATGCATGTGAAGAATACATTGCTGGCTCTCCAGTTCGTAAAATGAGAGCAGAAGCAATTCAACTTCTTCTTGCACAACAAGATGATTGTGAAAACAGAATGGAGAAGACATTACGACAACTTCATTCACATTTTAGACTTAAACCAGTTAGACGTTAGATATTCCATTTATTTCCTTCTATTCTTTCACTAATAATCTTTGCAATTCATCTCTCATAAACACTGGTATTCAATAATTAATATTTATATGTATTCATCGCAATATCAATCGATTCATTCAAGTCTTTCATTCTTCAGGTTTATTCTAATGAATAAATTTTTATTTTTTTTATTTTTCATGTGTCCTTCTTATTGTAACAGTGAATATGAATACATTCCATCTACTCTTTGTTTATTTCATGATGAGATTCATTCACTTCTTGAGATCACTTCAAAAATATTTATTCGCAATGCACTTGTTAGCAATAATATTTATAGAAAGATTGATCAATTTGTAAAGATAGATTGAAAGAAAGAAAACTAATACACTAAACAGGAATCATCTGTAGATAATTTGTCCTAGGTAGTAGAATAGATGCTTCGATAGGTCTCAGATCTAATTGACCATCTAATGGTGGCAGAATACGGTATTTTTGGATTATCGTTGCAAGACCAAGGAACAATTCCATTCTTGTTAAACCTTCTCCAGCACATTGCCTCTTTCCCATTGAAAATGGAACCAACTGTTCTACTACTTCCTAAACAGAATATATTATATTGATTAGATTACTGTATTCACCTTAATGGGAGTCTTTCCATCATCCATTAAGAATCTTTCAGGTCTGAATTCTTGAGGATTCTTGAATAAATTTCCATGTCTCAGTACATTATATATTTGTGCCATAATAAGAGTATCTTCAGGAATAGAATGACCATCTATCTATAATTCATTCAATTTCATCATATATCAAACAGAGTTGTACCTTAGTATCAGCAACAGTCCTATGGATAACGTTCAACGGAAGAATATTAGCATGTCTTTGAACTTCATGAACACTTGCATTTGTATATGGAAGATTAACTCGATCTTTCATTGATGGCTCTCTATCCTTTCCAAGAACTGAATGAATCTCAGCTCGTATCTTATCCTAAATATCAACTTTGATCTTTGATCTTTGATCTTTGTTCTACTTTGGATATACCTGAACGTCTACATTATTAGCCATATGAAGCATAGCCCATCTAAGAGTGGTTGAAGTTGTTTCCATTCCAGCTAAGAAGAAATCTCCACATACGTTCACCATTTGATCAATACTAAATGAATATGTATTTTTCATTTGATGATTAATTTAATATTGACGTTAGATATTGATTAGTCTTTCCCATCTTCTGCATATAAGAATGGACAAATGATTGAGGTTCTTCGTTCTCATCATAACTTTCAATACATTTGGATACATCCTCACGAACATGATCCAGTAACTACAATATATCATCATATATAGTAATGAGCCAATTGTTTTTATCCCATAAGTTAATAACAATCAATAACTATGAATGATCATAGTCAAACACGAATTGAGAGAAAGAAATGATATAGAAAAGGTAAGTGGAAGACAGTGTCAACCCATATACCATCACTTTCACAATCCGAGATTATAGGACAGATAATCAATTGCTCATTATTACCCGTTCAATATAATAAGTTAATTAATTATGATTTAAGTTAGTCAAGTTATCATCAATTAACCTTAGCAGTAGAAGCTCTATATTGTCCTTCTCCTTTCCATCCAATTAATGGAACTTTTGATAAGAACGGAAACTGCATTACAACAAAGACTAAGATATTCTTTCTCATCTCTTCAATCTGATATATTTCATATTATGGATTATTGATTGATCTACTCACTTGTGCTGCTAGAGTATCCGAATAATTCATAAGTCGAGAGCAATCATTGAATGGATAATGATAATTGAATAGTGTTTTATTGATAACATTTGCAACGAAGATCTTCAAATGACAATCATTGGATTAAATACTTAAAGGCACATTCCAAGCTCATTTTACTCTCCGCTCTTGCAATGCTCTCTCGTAGACAAAGAAAGCGAGAGAGCATTGTCAGTGCGGAGCGTTTCTATTATCTCGGGGTGTGCTTTTAATGAAATGGAATTACATACCTGTATTGGCCATCGGAAATCAACTCTATTCTTATCTTCAATACTATTCAAATGATTCATAAATTCATGCAGAGATACTTTGACCTCAATTGATCTTTGATCTTTGATCTTTGATCTTTGATCTCTTTAATCAATCCAAACCTGTTCTTCCATAACATTTTTACCCATTCCAAAATCTCTAAGTATATGAATGGCAGTTCTTCGTTGTTCTCTCCAATTTTCTCCTTGAGAGAATATAACACCTCCATTATCAGTAGACATAAACAAATTATCTGGATATCGACCCATTCGACCAATCAAATCATCTCCTTCAATCATACAATTATTTATCATTTATTCGTCTTTTGTTCATTTCATAATATTACTCTTATAGTAATTATTAGAGAATCTATTCTATTTTCTTATCTTATCAATGTCAAATAAAATATGTCAAGTAAGTGTTTGTTTGTATCGGACTAACTTTTAGGTTTCTTTTAAGAACTTTCTTTACTAGAACAATTATATTCTAGGATTTAAGAACTCGAAAAACTGGAAAAAAATTCTAAATATCATGTTTTTTCATTTTGGATTTATAAATTTCGTCCAATCAATAGCAAAATTTAATTGATCTATCAATTTATAAGATATATTTAGATAAGATTGACCTTTGTTAACCAATCCTTCTTTGATTGTATCATAACTCATAAGAATCACCATAGGTCGAGGAGTCCAAACTGTGAAGATATCACCATATTTCTTATGACATTCTTCTAGATAATAATGAAGTCGATGGGCGTCAAACTGAATGCAAAGTTATTTTATACTTATATTTATAAAGTTTTTATACATATTCATTTATTCATTAAGATTCTTAGATATGTTTTTTTTTAAACAAGTAAAAAAAAGATCTCTCCGATAAGGAAGTATGAATATAATTGGAGCAATATCTATTGATAAGATAAATGAGGAAAATGTATTGTTTACCTGAAAAAGATTTCCAATCAAAGGATATGGAGTTGGTCCTGGTGGATATTTTCTCACATTCTCATAATACTTATAGATATATCCAACGATCAAAAGTAATAAAGCAGTAATAATTCCAATCATATTGATATATGAATGAGATGATAGTATTCTATTCTCTATATATACCTACTCCCCTTCCTCTCGTGTCGTTGTGTGCTATTCTGTAGTAGATAGTCTTTATACTTATTCTTTATACTCTCTCATTTCCACATTCTCTATTACTTCTTTACTCTATCGGTTCTCTATATTCTCTCATTTGTTTGTATTCTCTCATTTTGGATCAAGACACATGGATTTTCCAATCACTTTCATTTAGACGCATTTTAACACGATTTATTTCCTTAGATGATCCTTATTTGTAGTTAATGATACCATTGAATAGCTTTCACTTCAAAATGGTATTGTAGCACTTTGAAACATTCAAAGTTTTATTTATATAGTAGACACCAAACTTCAAAGATCTCACAATGGAAAACAACGTATTTACTTAATTATTCGTAAACAACGACAAATTATTGTTCTTCGATTTTTTTTTCAAAAATCATCGTGAAATGTTATTGAGTGTCTATGTCAAAATATGCATATTTATATTTTTTACAATGGCATGTGTTTAGTAGTTATTTTTTTCGGGGGAAATGTATGTTATTTAGTTTTAATTATCTTTTTTGCTGAATTCACCTATGTAGTTTATTATTTATTGGTATTGCTAAATTAACGCATTCACTGTGTGGAATATTTTTCAAAATTGAACATCCGGACTTTCGCTTTAAATTAATCCTTCAAAACTTTGATGCATAGTCAAATAGATAAGATCTGACAATGATAACAATATGTAATTATCGGTAAACCACGAGAAATTTTTTTCCAAACACTTTTTCAAAATCTTCTTTGCATTGTTTTTTAAGGAATAATGAGTGAAGAGAAAATGAAGAAAAAAAGATTATCTTTCGATTGTATCAGAAAGTAAAGTTTTAGTTAGAGAATCGTAGATATTTGATGATTAGTCTAAGATAAGCACATTTCATAATTATCATACAACGAAGATATTCCGTCCTTCCAACTAATAAATTCAACAAAAATCATTTAGGAAAATTATTTTCACGAGTAATTAAAGTCGAAAAGGGGGGAGTTATTGGGAGTCAGGGCTGGGTTTTTTTTTTGAAAATAATTTTTAAAAAAATTTTTATCAAAAAATTCAAAAAATGGCTCAAAAAAATTTTGGATTCAAATTTTTTTTGAAAAAATTCTTTACTTTGTTTAAATAGATAATAAGCAATTCAAAGACATCATTTTTGCCTGCAAAGTTGTTAAACCAGTCAATAACGCAATTAACCGAATTCTGAAACATGAAAATCATGATACAATAATTTTTTCACTTTTAAAAATTCTACGTCCGTGCATTGGGCAAACTAATCCATACTAAAACCTTTAGAATCCTCTTCATCAAGACAGTGAAATATGATAAAAATGGGGATCTTGTTAATGCCGTGTTAATTTTCCGGAAATAGCACTCGGAAAAAGCAAAAAGGTGTTAATTTTGCCCTCTTGTAAATAGCATTGTAAAAAAATTAACACCCTTTTGCTTTTCCGAGTGCTATTTCCGTAAAATTAACACCACATTAGTTTTGTCAAATGTTGTCACAATTTTCCACAGATGTTTCACTATTTTTCGTTTTGACGGTACTTTTTTACCGTTTTTTTATATTTTTTTGAGAAATTTTTAAAAAAATTTGAATTTGAATTTTTTGAGATGGTCAAAGAATTCAAAAAATCAAAATCAAAAAAAACCCCAGCCCTGATGGGAGTTGAATCACATAAAAAATAAATTGAAATGGTTCCCTGCACAAACATCTCACTTGAAAGAAAAAAAGTACATTCCATATCTGAGATATTATCAATAATGTGTAGCGATTAATTGTTTAAATATCTACATCCAGTGATTGATTGACAAAGAGAAAGGATGAAGTAAGCAAAGTATATTTATAGACAGCAATGAGTAGATTATTTGGATGATGAAACCAATGATTGAAATGAATTATATCGTAGATTGATGAATAAGAGAAAGAACTGAGTGGAGCACACACAATGAATGAATGAATGAATGAATCTATTCTATTATAGTCTGACTATTCTATACATATCTATGCAACATTGAACTAATCGATCGATATCTATAAGAGTAAGCTATCTATACAGTATACAAATGTACAAATCCTGAGAAGAAAATGATGGGACACAAAAAAACGAATGAAACATGAATTAATGAAATAAAATGAAAAGTATAAAAAATGAATTAATGATCAGCTTCAATAGAAGAGATAACTTCAAATTCTGAATCATCATCACTATCATCTATATCTTCTACATTTATTTCTTCTACATCTTCTATCTCATCATCTGATTCATCCTCAACCTTAATCAATCAATATATTCATTATTCATTCAATCAATATCATCCAATCAATTATCTAATATAATACCTGAGTATCATCTAATTCTTCATCTTCTTCATCTCCTTTCTGGTCTATCTCCTTCTCCTTCTCCTCTTCTTCTTCTTCTTCTTCATCTTTTGTCTCATGAACTTCTTCTGCTGTTTCTTCAATTATGAACATAGGAGTCTTCATTTCTTCTTCTTTCGTCTGAAATCATTCAATCAATACTTAATCTATCGTTACTGATAAATATGAAATGATAAAGATAAAATAATAATATATATCTCTTACTTCGGCTGATATGAGTGCCTCCTGTACAATTGCTTCAACTGCTTCTTCTACATCAAACGCAACTTTTGCCTATAATCAATCAATCGATAATATCTTTCAATCTACCGTATACTACCGTACCTCTTCACACGATTGAGTTCTTTCTCTTGGAGTGATCATATTCTTTAGGAATTGAGCATGGAATATCTGTGGGGGAGCATAAAGAGCTTCTACACGATTAACTACTGTAGTTGGGAGAGTTTCAACGCGGGAAATTGGAGGAAGAGGTATAGCCTCAACTCGAGGTGTTAGAGGAGCAGGGAGAGCTTCAACGCGGGGAGGTGGTGGAGCAGGAATAGGTTGTGAACTATTATGAGTAGGAAGTAGATGAAGAGAAGGAGGAGGTGGTAGTGCAAGTGAAGGAATTGATGGAAGTACTTCAGGTTTAGATGAAGATTCTATTTGAACCATTGGATAGGATATTGATTGTAGTTCATTTGATGATAATGGAGAAAAGATTGTAAATGGAGGAGATATTGGAGTATTGAAAAGATGAAGAGAATATGTTACATATGATGTCTCCTCATTCTCATCATCTACCATTCCCACCGCGAACTGTAACAGATAACGGTAACTATTGAGTACGGTAAGTATACAGTAACCTTGGTAGCACAGAACGGCTGGAGATGTACGGTATCTCTGTAGATGACAGCACGAGCACCAGGAGAACGACGATCAACTACGATCTGAAGGATACGGTAGTGCAATAGGGTCATGACCATGATTGAAGGTATACGGTACCTTGGCATTGATTGCTTTCTGTGAAAGATTGATCATTCTAACTGATTGAGTGTATACAACAGCATCTGTTGCGCGAAGATCTTGACGAGCTTTTCCCATCTTGAGAAGAACAACCTGAATATTGATTGATTGCAATTGGTATACGTCAATCTATATACTCACTTTTGGTTCAGATGGAGTAGTTTTCTTCTTACGAGAAGAATTATCAACTTTGGATGACTTATATTTGACAACTCTTCCATCTTTCTTTGTTGGAGTTGATTCATATCTAGTAGTTGGCATCCAAACTTCCGTCTAAATATTATCTTTTTTTAGATTAATCAATTATTGATTACCTGAGTGGCATTCTGTTCAACACTAAGACGCGATAGTTGTCTCTCGACTCTCTCAACGAGTTCATTCAATTCGGGTTCAGTCTGGAAAGAATTACGGTAGATCAGGGATAAAGGGATATATGATACCGTATTATATGGTTGAGGTGAATGAGAAAGATCTTCAAGTGGAGTACCAGGTACAATTCTTCTTGTTCTTCTAGTTGTTTCAGTTGCAATCATTTCAAATGGATCATTTGATGGAAGTGATAGAGGAGGAGGAGTAATCGATACACTCTCACGATCTACCATACGAATTGTATGCTGAATCATTACCGTATATTACATTATTGATTGATTGAATGAATTACCTGAATCTCTTCTTGTCGTTTCTCCAATTGAACAAGGAATTCATTGAAACAATCATTAGATAACATAGTATTCATAGGAATAGTTTGTAGTTCATTCTTCTTCTCCATCATATCAATAACCATTCTCTTACTTATCTCAGGGAACGATACATCCTTAACACAATACCTTATTATTCACTTCCATTTCCTCTATTTCTCTACTACTATCTCATTTCTTCATACTCTATCACTCATAGCTTCCTCATCCTATCATCGTCTCTCTCTACTATTCCATCCATCTCATCACACAAAGTATCTCTACTCTCTCTACTCTCTCATATCTCTATACTCTCTCAATCTCTCTATTCTCTATCAGCTGTGCCTTCGTAAACATAATAGTATTATTGCAGTGTTTCTCTAACACAGGGGGGTCGGTCATTGAAAGCTTGACAAACTACCGAATATTACGATATGATGCACCATGTACTGTAACCGTCTGCACTCTCTGACTTTTACCTACTCTCTATCTCTTTTGTGCTCTACCTTTTTTTGTGTGACACGATGAGATCATTGTACATAATGAATATATAGAATACTTACAGGGAATTCATCAACGATCTTTACTATCTTCTTGATTGGTCTATGAGTTATCTCATATTGAATCTTATACACAAATGGCCAATGCATTGCTGCATCTAATACCGATTCCTTAATCAATCAATAAATTAATTTAATCAATCCAAATATATTTGATATTAATTGTATTAGATAATCCAATGAAAGAATAAAATGACATCTAACTTATGTAGAATACGGGATACTCGTGATTATACAGATGAAGTAGATATGTTGATGTTCTATTTCTACATACTTCATACCCTTCATCATCTATACATTCATCTTTCACGTGATAGAGAGAATAAGCTGATCTATTCAATGAGAGAAACATAGACAGAGAAGAGTGAGAGACAATGGAGAATGGAGAGAGTACAGAGATTGCTTAAGGGGTCTAATGCAGTACACTAAACTTTATATCATGAGATAGATGAATCAATCGATAGATTGAATGTTACAGTAATCCTCACCATGATTCCATCTCCACTGATTCCATCGATATAAATGAGATCTCCATCAGAATCACGATAAACAACACGTTCATTCTCCCAATCAACAAGGTCCTACACGGAATAGATAACACTGATCAATCAATATATGAGAATACAGTACCTTGATAGCCATTGAGAATCCCATAACAAATTGTGCAAGTGAGTCATCTCCAACAAGATTGGATTGATCTGAGGGTGAATGAGCTCTAACACAGGATAGACCATCGTCTCTCCATAGTTCAAGAATGAATAGTTCCATATCTATAATGAGAAGAGAAGATAGATGGAATGGAATAGAAGTGAATGAGGATGGAGGGGTGAATATGAGATGGAAGGGGCATGTCTTCCAGTCAGTCCTACTATAGTCTATATCAGCTGTTCATTGAGAAAGGGCAAAGATGAAGGAGGGAATAGAAAGAATGCAATAGTATGGAATGAATAAGAAGTGTAATGAACAGATACGAAACACTTTCTAATGTTAAACCTTCTGTCTCTCTACGCTATCTAATACATGCACGTCTTTTTAGTGAGAGGAAGAAGAAGGAAGAAGACACAGTCAGCTGAGACCGCAACGCGTCCAATAGTATATGCGTTGCGTGTCGATCGAAAGGCAATGCAGAGTAAGGCAGATTGTGTAGCAAGAGTGAATACTCGTTTATTCATTTGAGATCACGAATGAAGCAGAATTATGACAATGTGAATGCAATATTACAATGGATAAGGACAAAAGTAAAGATGATAGGAAAGAGATCAATCCATAGTGAATATACGAGATGATACATCATCTGTAACCCATTTGAATGATTCCAATAGATTCTTTCCTGATACTGCTGAGACAGAGAAGATACGCCAATGATGAGATGAAATTGAATCAAGATCAAGACACTGAAAACAGATATCATCTTTTATCCTATCTATACAATCTACCGTATCCAACAAGGTTAAGGTCGAATATGATCTTTATAGCTATACTATACCGTAATCAATTAGATAATGTTCAGTTTGCTACAGTGACATCTATTTACTAATCAAATATTATCTCACCTTAGCAATTTCTCTTGATTCCAATGCAGATGGTAGATCTTGTTTATTAGCCAAAATCAATAATGATGCTCCTGCTAATCTTTCCTCTCCAAGAAGTGTCTTCAGTTCGTCTCTTAAATAAATTACATTATTATATCTATCGAAAACAGAGTATACTCTAGACAGTCCAAATTCACACTCGAATCAATACCGTATGTACAGTACAGCAGAATCCCCCAGTGAAAATGGGCGCCCCGGGTGACCCGGGGCGCCCATTTGGCCCCTCGATTTTTTACGCTTTGAATAATGAATATCAGCCGTTCAAATTGTTTGCGTTCTTTTACTCCAGATATGAGGGTATTTATCAAAGAAAGTTTGGAATTTTAGAAATCATGTAGCCAGAGAAAAAATATTGAAAATTATATTTTTTATCAATTCTTGGCAAATGCCGCGCAAAAATTTTGCAAAACTCGCGCACGCTCGGCAAATTCTATCGCAAAGTGAAATCTTTCCAAAATTTCTTTTTTTTAGCACAAGTGAGTTGACAAGCTTTTAAAAAATTCAAACTTTCTTTGATAAATACCCTCATATCTGGAGTAAAACAACGCAAACAATTTGAACGGCTGATATTCATTATTCAAAGCGTAAAAAATCGAGGGGCCACATGGGCGCCCCGGGTCACCCGGGGCGCCCATTTTCACTGGGGGATTCTGCTGTACTGTATACTGTAACTATGCTTACTTGCACATTTGTAATCGATTGATATCTCCAGAGTCTACAACCCATACAAGAGCATCAGTATGTTCAAAGTAATTTCTCCAATATGATCGTAGACTTCTTTGTCCTCCAACATCCCATAGATTCAAACTATATCCATCTACTTCTACTGTTGAAATATTGAAACCTAAAAGGAATTTGATTGTTCATTTGTTCCATCCAATTGAGTTGTGGATGGATAAAAGTACTATAGAGATAAAATCAATGTGTTCGAGTAAAAACGGACTCCTCTCTCACAAAGGTTTTTCACACCTAATTTTGGACAAAATAAGATAACCATGTAAATTTCTTGAAAGCCCACAAATTAAAAAAAACCCACGTAGATTTTTCATGGCAATATGTGTCGATCTATCATATCAAAAAATTTCCACTCGATCCGGATACGATAATTTCTAAAGATTCAATAAAAGTTTTTATGCCAGTCAAACTCTACTATATAAATTCTTCCAATTGGCTATGGATGTGGATCCTGTCTTTCGTTTTGATCGTTGAAATGGTCAATGATGGAACTTTAAAAATTTGTTATCGAGATATTTCGAAAAATACATTTCCCGACGCTCCTCTGATTTAAAAAAAAATCGATAACTGATTGGAGAAAAACGCTAGATCAAACGCTCTGGGGGATCAACGCAGAATTGAATGGATTTTCAAAAATTAACATATCTAAGTTTGTTCACAATTAGTTGTGTCGAGGTCAGAACCGCGAATAAAATGAAATGTACAAACCAAGAGTAGGTTCGATTTCATTTGTTTCTTCTCCTAATAATCTCTTCATGATAGTTGTCTTTCCAGCATTATCTAATCCAAGTATGAGTACTCTCATCTCTCGTTCACGTTCTCGTTGTTTACGAAGTATTGTTAGAAGACCCATCTGATATCATGATCAAATAATATGAATGGAACATCAATTGTAAGTATCAATTACGGAATGCCATCGTCAGTAAAAACATTTAAAAAAATACGTTAAATAAATGTTTATTTATCTCAACAACAAGGAAGGGGACGAAACAAAATGTAACAATTCACCGACGACAGAGGAAGAATGAATGAATGTACTACGATATAATATCGAGAGATTTATATATTCCCAAAAGATGAAAAGGATAGATAGATATGGATAGAATACTGTTCGTTATCTTCATCAGTTTGTATTCGGTCTGTAATAGATAGAGTATGATAATAGACTACTGTATCAATGATTATTACCTTGTCCATTCAACTTTGAGTACCATATGATTCATACGGAGATTATTAAGTACTTCAATAGCTTTAGCTGCATCTGATCTCATTTCGTATGTAACAAATGCGAATCCCTTAGGCATGTTAGTCATCTTATCACGAGCTATGAACACACGCTGAATACAGTAATATATCAATATATCTTCATCGATTATGGTAGATATCATAATATACCTGAACTCTTCCAATCTTAGCGAATAGATCTCTAAGTTCAGTCTCATCACAATCTTGAGGAAGATTAGTAACACGACAAGTATTCTCTTCTGATCTACAATAAATCAATCGATATTTCTATATATTAACCAACATCACAATATAATAAATACGTATTAATATAGAATATACTGATCTAACCGTCTATTATCAACAGCTCCATTCCTAGCATCAGGTCGTAGAGATGGTGCAACATATCTTCCTTGTCTCTCTTTCTCTTTTGATGCTTCAATCGATGGATCAGGCTCTTCATCAACCATGTACATCTCCTATAATCAATCAATAATTCACGATAATTCAATAGATCAATATAAACTGAACCTTGTATGGACAGTTAGTACTCCAATGGTCGTTGGCCTTACAGTAACGACAATGTTCTCGAGAAGTTGCCTTTACCTTCAAACAGAATCATATTTGATAGATATAGTGAATTCATTTCCTCTAACCATAAGAATGTAATCAATAAGTGCAGTACCTGTTGCTTCTCTTCTTGTACATCAAGAATCTGTTCACCTGCACGATTACGAACGAATTGCATTTCAACTTCTTCAGCCACATATGTTGTCGAGACCTTTAAACGTTTATCATAAGATTAAAACGAATAAATAAAATGACATCATACATTGGCGCCGACATGGGGGTGTCCCCTATAAGATTAGGGCTTTTCGAAAATTTATAGAATACACCCGTAAAAATGATGTTTAGGTGATTTTTTTGGAAAAAAAGTGAAAGCCCCCTGTAAAATTAACCATTTTTCGTTCGGATGCCCCCGGTAGAATCGAGCTCCAGGTACCCCGCCCATGTATGAATGACATTGGAAACAAGATGAATCAACTAACATGGGGTCCAGAAGGTTCTCCCTCACAGATTCCAAACTTTTTCCATTTCTTGCGTTCAGCAACAATACGAGGAACCTTCTTCGTGATGATCTTGAACTGTGTCACAACCTTAATCAATCAATATATATACAATAGACTAAAAGGTATACTAACCTTATACTTGCCATCATCCTCATAAACGTAGTCAACAACAGTCTTCACTCCATCGCGTTCACTCTCACTTCGTATTTGAGCTGTACAATCACTCATCTTATTCTTTTTCATATAATACAAACCAAATATAACACCGATTTGATACGAAGAATGAATGAAATGAAATTCCACATAAATTAAATGAATGAATTATTATTGCATAATGTTTATTTCAAGGACATTTGGTATATCTATTATGATATATAAATAGTCAAATGTGATCAGAGAAGGTGTATGGCTAAACATGCAAATAACCTTTTTGTATTTAATTTTAAATCATAAGAGAACACCCACTGTCTTGTTCAACTGCTTCAGCCCAACTTCCGATTCCTTCAGCACTACTAAAATCGGAGTTCATCATGCAATCCAATCATTTTCCTTTCAGTTCAACTTATATTAGTGTGTTCGTGTAAGAACGGTCCCAACGTCCGCCAGCACATCTTACATATTTTTGTTTTATTTTACATATGTGTACAATGCACATTGATTGGGCAATTTAAAGTTGAAATTCTTTTTTTTTTAAATTTCAACGGTAAAAATGAATGTCAAGATCCACACAGAGAAGCGGCTGAATATTTTTATGTTATACAGTTCGAAATGCCAAATCTAATGGGCGAAAAAAAACGACAGCTCACAATCTAATCTACTTTCAGAAAATATACATATCTCATTCTCGTCAAAATTAGGTATGCGGACCTCTAGTCAGAGAGGTCGTTCTGACGCGAACACACTAATATATTCCTAAAATAAATAAAATCTTACAGATTTGGGGCCAGCGTTGCAGCCATGGTTGAACTGAAAATATTCCTTATAATATTGAATAATGTACTCGGAAATGCGTTTTGGTAAGGTGTATGGGCACACGAATTAGATAGATTACTTCTGGAGTATACGTATTATGAACGATAATAACAATTATACAAGATTTTAAAGCAGAAATAAAACAAAATAGGCAAATGCTAAACAGTTAGTAAAGATGCGAAATTTCATCAAAATTGTGAAACATCGGCCGGTGTAGCACTTAGTTTCGAATATACTGTACAAAATTTAAACGGGCTGGAAATATTTCAACGTCAGTTTTGTTCGTTTTCTCCTCATTTCCTGATAATTTTCTATTCTATCCGCGTATTTTTTGATTATAGTCATATATCCATATAACATTGATCTTTCTCAGAAGAATGGTCGTGTCAGAAAAAGAGAATGGGGTGCAACCGGCTATACAGGGTTTCGCCGAAATTGACGAAGATTCCATCAAAACAAATAATCAAATCAAGGTGATTATTATATTGCATTGACTGTCCGTTTAATCATACATTTCAGTTGTTCCCCTATAAGATGTTTATGGGACCTGTCGAAATGAATTTAACTTCAAAGGTTTCACTCAATTGGAACGACGATGACCAGTATAATTTCACTTGATTATGCTTAGTTTTATCGTTTAACTCAATTCAGATCTGGCGTACTATATTTCGTGACTGCTCACAAGAATGAAACAACGAGGTGTATCATCAACTTTAGCTTTGTGGAATCGTGCTTTGTTAGTTTATATTCATTTCGTATATCGTCGTAATCTCATTTGTTAGGGATATACCGGGACTGACCATCATAAATCTGCTGTGTTCGTGAAGTTGGATGCTGGTGCCCATAGAAGGATGTACAAGATGATGAAGTGTAAATCGATAGAAGAAGCATGTGTCATCTACAACATTCACAGGAATGCAACTCCATTCAGGTTTACTTCATTTTTATTGAATTATTTGATGTATTGTACAAATATATTTTTTAGCTACTTGACGATTTTCCTGAATGACTCTTGCATAAAGGGAAAGGATCACGCTGTTGCTCTTCGTAATGGAATATATCTCAATTGTTCCGAATTTCACGACTGTATGAAGAAAGTGAGTTGCTTTTGATCTCTTTGTATTAAGAAATAATCACTTACAGGATGTATATTCCAAGTTTGCATTGGACCGACGAAGATATTATAAAGAAGAAAATAAGAAGAAATATCATGACTACTCAATACCTCGATACGGTATGATGTAATAATGAGTACTTGTCAGTATATTTTTTTAGAGACCGTACCTCATAAGATATTTCTCGAGCTTCTGAAGGCCTTAGGAATTCAATATTTCAAGCAACGTTCGCCTGCATTTACCACTGACTATAAAGGAACAATGCCTCATGGTGATATTCCAAGAGATATTCGATGTATGTATACATTATAAGATTTATTCTAATACTTATATTTTCTTTTTAAGTTCCAGCATGTGAACCTAGTAGTAGTGCCGATCGGGAGGACAAGTATATAGAGGTTATCTATTCTGATCTATTTCCTTTTATACAGTATTTGTATTCATCGTAGTAGCTTATCTTTGGACTGTTTGATATCCTTGGTTTATATGATCAAATCATTTAGGTTACGATGGGTCAGAAGGGTGTACATAATTCGATGGAATCGAAACATGCAACGTACATGGATGAAAAGAAGAGAATTGTATCATCATCAAAAGAAGTGACATCATCTAGTTCATCTTCTTCTATTGTAACTACTTCATCTATTACTTCCGTATCTTCTCCATCTTCATCAACAACCAATACATTCGCTGTATGTCCATTAATATATCCATTTTGATCGAAGTATAATATATAGACTCCTCCTGGTAATCGAAAGAATCGAGGAAAGAAGCCAAGTGAACCAGAACTTGTATCATTAGATTCTGATGATGATGATACAAAAGTATCTCCATCAAAGAGACCAAGGAAAACTCATCAATTACCTAATAATTGTAATATTACTTTACACTTTGATGATATGAAAGGATGTTTCTTCAATGAAATGGTATTATCTTTCTCTTTATTTATGTTTATATAATATATTTATTCGTGATTAGGTGAATGATAACATTGTTGATCTGTATCTGTCAATAGTTCATAATGATATCGAGGATCCTCAAGTGTTAGTTTTATTTATTTATTTATCATACATAAGTAAATAAATATGCTTAAACTTTGTTTCAATAATAATAAAGTATTCGTACATTACAGTAAGAAGAAAACACACGTATTTACGTGTTTTTTCTATAAACGATTAACAGCAAATTTAAATCATAATACATGTTCGAAGACCCATGCTCGAGCTGCTAATGCACGATTTGATACGGTAAGTACTTTTGATATTTAATATTATAAATATTATTTCAATTTAAGATAAAGAATAACTATTCATTTATTTCTAAATGGACAAGGAAAGTAGATATATTCTCTATGGATTATCTTATTATTCCAGTCGTTGATGATCTACATTGGTATGTATTACTACTTTCTTAGTTTATAGTTTTTTATTAGATGCTTGTGCACACATGTTTACTTTGTCACAATTGGATATTGATTGATTGTATTTGTTGTTCATTTCAGGTATCTCATCATTATTGTGAAACCATACAAGTGCATTGTATCTTCAGAAGATGAATTATGGAATAAAGATAAAGCTCGATTAAAAGTACGTTAAACGTTTCAAGTCCCTTGGTACCCGAATTTATGTAATAAATTGAGTACCCGAAAAAATAGTGAAATTTTTAATGAAAACCGTCAGTATATGTTCACCAAAAAAATGGGTGTGGGTATTAATAAAAGTTAAAAATTGCGGTTAGGTATATTCCACGAGATAATTTTGGAAGATCTTTGATATTGCATTATACGATATGATTCAAAAATTGAATTATTGATGTTACTTATTGTGAGTATATCAATTGTAGGGTAGTACTCCTAATCCTGAACCTTCAACCTATGCTGTCATATGCGATTCTTTATACGATCATGCTTGTAATAAGAGGTATGCTCTTTTAATGTATAAACAAAAATGATTATTCTATTTAGACATCTCATAATCGATATAGTACGTGACTATCTTGAATTGGAATTTAATTCTAAGAAAATGGTATATCTTGACTTACAGTAATCATGTATGAGATTGATTTATTAAGAATGATGGAAAATGGTTCGATAGAACACGAATAGCGCAATTGAGACCAAGGAAATTACCTCAACAAACAAATTATGTTGATTGTGGTTTCTTTCTTCTAAAATATGCTGAATCCTTCTTACAATCACCACCAAAGGTACCTTATACCAAATGATCATTTACTTATCTTAATTATAACATTTACTGAATATAAAATGAAAGTGTTCTGTTTGACATTGAGTGTAGAGTATTGATATAATAGAGCCATTCAGGATCTACATGATACTATATTCTGGGATGATATGTTTCCTGGAACTAAGATTCTAGTAAAGTATCAGAGGGAGATTGTATACAATAAGATAAAGAAAATGGTGATAAAGAGTTGTCCAGAGGTATTTACATTTATCTTATTTAGATAAACGATCATATCGTACATGTAAAAATAGTTGTATCATGAACGGTGTGAATGGATCTGAACGGATCAGGCCGATCAAACGGGATTGTGAGCGAGAAGGCCATTTTCGTTATTTTTCTTTCTTTTCATTGTTTTTATTTCCTTCGAATCTACTGTATTGAAAGAAATCACGCCAAAATATTGCCATTTAGCAAAAATCATTGCTTTACAAATGAATAAATTGTTCCGATTATACGCTGAATAAATGGGTCAATTTTGGTTCATTTTAGCAATTTATTCCTCGCGAAAATGATGATTTTTGTTAAATGGCAATATTTTGGCCTAATGAATTTCTATATAGTAGATTCGATGAAAAGAAAAACAATGAAAAGAAAGAAAAATAACGAAAATGGCCGGCTCGCTCACAATCCCGTTTGATCGGCCTGATCCGTTCAGATCCATTCACACCGTTCATGATATATCTATTTTTACATGTACGATATTGCTGCTTTTTTTATAAAATTAATTGATTTACAGGCATGGGAAGAATATGCTGAATATGAGAAGGAGAAAAGAAGTGAATGGGATATGGAGAAAAGAGAACAAGAACTTGTTCACTGTATGATTAATTTTCATTGATTACTGTATATTGATTGATTGATTGATATTCAGTTGGTCGTCGTGGTCGATGTCATAGTGAGACAGAATTAGATGAAGAGAGAAGTAATCGTAGATGTCATTCTGAACCCCCAGATGGACATAATCCTCCTCCATCTCATTTCACTTGATTATTCATTCATATTATCCATACATACGTTCATCTTGATTACTTTGCTATTTCTTCTTTCATTCGTCACATCGATCTCAGATCTTCTTTCGTTTATAATCAATCAATGAATTATTAGAGTATATAATACATAATTTATTGATAATTATGAGTCAGATATGGTAGTATGGTACTAGTTACGCCTCAGTCTGTGTACTGTATCTATTATCTTGTATATATTCACTACTATATGATCGGGTGTGAATGATAATTCTTCTCTGTCGTATATTTCTATTGTTAAACGATTATGTATTCCTTGTCTCAAAAAGGTCTCACTATATGCACCCTTTTCATTCTATTATAATTTTTTCATATTTCTTTTTTTCCTTTCCTTTGCAACTCAATTTTTTGGTCCGTTTGTGTTCCTTCAATTGCGTCGCGCGCGCGCTTTTGAATCTCATTTTCACTGTGTGATCACACGGTGATGACAATAGGGCGCAACATTATAATCTAACCATTTCTTCTATTTTCATTTAACATTTTTGTCAGTACAATATTTTATATTCCAAATGAATGGATTTGTCTTAATCAGTTGTAATAATTAGATTTGATAAAGCAGTCTTCTAATTGTTATTCTCATTTTATTAATTATTGGTTAATCTCCAATGTTTATATCTCTTTCAATGATTTATAAATTGTATCATCTTTAATCTTTAGTTTATTTTGACAACCATCGCCGTAAGGCCTCCCATATTCTATTGAAGATGTCTATTATGAGCTATAATGGAGGAACGGTCTTGGCCATGGCTGGAGAAGAGTTAGTTTATTTATCTAGTACTTTCTCTTTCTCATCATATATAATCAGACTAGAAATCGTTTAGAATATGCCGTAAATGACTAATAATAATGATGATGACGATAATAATGATGACAATTACAGTTGCGTTTGCATTGCATCAGATCTTCGTATTGGAGAACAAATGACTACAGTAGCTGTTGATCAGAAGAAGGTACGGTATATTACCATATCATTGTAGTGTATAGACAGAAAGACATGTAATGTTTTGTTGATTTGATTAGTATTATTATATAGGAAGAGTAGTCTATATAAAGACTGACGAAAGACTCACTCCCTCACTCTTCCATTACTTTTTTTATTTATTTTGTTGTGTTGTACAAATGAAATTGCGGCCCACCCATTCATCTCATCACTTCACATCACATTCAATCACTTCAACTTGAGATATTAACTGAATTCAATCTTGTGTGTTTGAGAGAAAAAAAATGCCCCTTGTAAGAAATGACGGTTAGGTGAAATTTTTGAAAAAAAGTGAACACCCCCTGTAAAAATATCCATTTTTCGTTCGGATGCCCCCCCCCTGAGGAATCGAGCTCCAGGTTCCCCGCCCATGTATGATAATAATAATATCTATGTTCAAAGTAAGGCTATTTCTAGTAATTGGTTGAAAGTAGACTAAGAAGAGTGCAAATCTCTTACGTCTGTAATGGACAAAATGTAATTGAAACGTATGATGGGGCATGAGTTCGTTAGTCGAAGTAATGAAGAGAATAAGTAGGAATGATTATTAGAATAGAATGAAACGTATATAATATGATCAATGATCATTTCTTATGTTTTCAATCTTTTCCCTAAGGTGATCATGGAAATATGTAAGTGGTCTTCTATCTTGTAACAAAGATATTTATAACTTAATCAAGTAATGATGGAAACTTTTACGTAACAGTTGTAATGAAACTAAAGTTGTATATTGGTGCAAAATCGGTAATCATATATTGCTTCAAAGAACTAACTTCATATCAAAAATAATGATAATCAATTTAAAATTATGTATTTGATAATAATTTATTATATTTAAGGTTCACAAGATCTCTGATAAAGTATATGTTGGATTGGCTGGATTCCATTCTGATGCTAAGACTGTACTCGATAAGATCATCTTCAGAAAATCACTCTATGAACTTAGAGAGAATAGAAAGATCAAACCTAAGGTATACTGTAGTATTGATTGATTATAGTTAATGAATTATTGATTGATTTAAATCCTTATAGGTTGCCGCCACAATCATCTCTAATCTCGCCTATCAACATCGATTCGGATCATATTTCACTGAACCTCTTGTAGCTGGACTCGACCCTGTCACCCATAAGGTACTGTACTTATGGATTACGGTTCCTATTTAATCAATCGATAATCATTTCTAGCCATACATCTGTGCCATGGATACAATTGGCAATATATGCACTCCTGAAGACTTCGTAGCAGTTGGAACAGGAGCTGAATATCTATTGGGAGTGTCTGAGAGTATGTTATCTTCTATTCATGAAACATAAAACCACATGGTACTTGATGATATTTAGAAAGAGATGTTTTGAATGTACCGAATATGATCTCGTTATAATGATGATTCATATATAGGACTTCTATCATGCATGAATAGTTGTATTATAGATGAAGAATCATATGATAATGAATTATGATGTAATGAACATTGTAAATGTTAGTAGTGTAGATCTTCTTTATCTATCTATATGTTCTTTCCATATGAAATGTTCTCAAATTCTAACTCACTCCTTCTCTACTCTATTCATTGTTAATTGAAAAGGTTGATGTGATGGAGATAGAAATGAAGGTGTACTTGGTTGACGATGAAGGAGTTACAATGAATATAAATGAGAATGATGAATGAACAGTAGGACACATGTTAATTCACACTTGAACCCCATCACGTCTATCTCACTCTCTCATTTTCTTCTTCCTTTTCATCTGTATTGAATGAAATGAAATGTAGACTGGTTGGTAGTGAGAAAATGAAAGAATGAAGAGATGAAGGGAGCAAAGGAAAGGCTTAATTAGAGACGTTGGAAGACTTTTCTTCTTCTTCTCGTTAGACAATGATGAATGAATAAAGAGATGAGGTTCATTCTTGACTAACTTGGAATGATGCCAATTATATTATGAGATGTATAGATGAGGAAGTATAATCGAGATGATGAGTCAATGAATGAACTAGAATGTATCATCTATACACTATACTATATACTATATAATTGAAGGTTTCTGGAGGAAAGGAATGAATTCTGAAGAACTATTCGAAGCTACAGCTCAATCAATGTTGTCTGCTATGGAAAGAGATGCGGCCTCTGGATGGGGAGTTGTAGTCTATACTATCACTAAGGATAAGGTACGGTAATGGTGATTGATTGGATTACTGTAGTTATGATGATGATATCAGTGACGTCTTATGAATTAGTCCTTTATATCTTATCATATGAGCAAAGAAATAAGGAATATGCGTAGTGTATTTATAAGATAAGAGCTTGCAATTTCAATTAGACTGTGTCATTTTGAAATCATTGAGATCGAAAATTGCATTTATCTCCTAATAGTAAATGTATCTATATTGCTCAGGTGAATATTCGTACAATCAAGGGACGAATGGATTAAGAATTGTATGGATAATTGATAATGTAAAGGATATCCCTACCCCTATATATTAAACTTCGTATTGTTCTTATCCCTTTATATCATCTCATTCTTCTAAGATATTCACTCATTTCTGTATTCATTTACTCTTAATTTATTTGGACATTTCAACTGGTTATAAAGTAAGTCCGAGTGTATATCAACTACGACATTGTACTAATCGATACATATCAATATATACTAAATATGGTCTTCTTTCTACATATTCATTTCATTTGATGGTCTCTATCTATCCATATACATGGTGTCTCCGCCTCCTTCTCTAACTCCTCCCACTCTTAGTACTCTTCCTTCTTCTCTTTCCATTCTATCATATACTACTATTCCATCTTATCTTCTCATATACCTTTATTCATTCATACTATATCTACTTTTACTGTCATTCTGTATCGTTATACATTAATGCATTACAATCTTTGTATCTCTATATATTACTATCATACCGTATCCCTACAGTATCATTATACCGTATTCTCTAACATTTATTTTAGTATGAGAATACTCTTCACTTCATCGCTTCTTCTTGCTTTACTCGTTATCTTTATCTCAGTTATCCCTTCATACAGGTACTACATTTAATTATATTTGATGGAGAGATCAAAGATCAGTTATGATTTATCTTTAAACAACTTTTATGTATTCAGTTACATAATTCCACTACAAGATTCGGATCAAGAATATATAATTCCATCTACATTAATAAAGAAATCACTTCGAAAGTTTCATGGGAGTTCTCGTAATTGTTTCTTTTCTCCAATCAATTGTGTGATAACTCATGATGCATCTACATACCGTAAGATGGCTGGAGTATAATATCATCTGTCTGTACTTATACGAGGAATATAGCAGAGTGAATGAAGTCACTTGTCTGTTTCACGTGTATTACTTCACTTATCTTTTATCACACTGGGACAACAACAAAACAAAGCAAGACAATGTAACAAACATGGGCAAATCAGTCATCACACACTTTTAGCACATATCAATTTAATATTATAAAGATTGTATAGGGATTGAGATGCAAAATGACCATAGTGAATCAATAATCAATAAAGTATTCAAGCAATCAGTAGGAGGGATCAAAGCTGAAGTATTCATTTAGTCAATGTAGATAAAGTGAAGAATAAGAATGAGATTAAAAGCGAGATAGAGATCAAAGATCATTCATCCATTAACGAACAGCCATAACCTGAAATGAATGAAAGGATTTAGATGATATCTGAATATAGATTGAATTAATGCATATGAGATGGAAGAAAACTCATAAATATTTCATATGAAAAGAGTGAACAATGGATGGAATATACTTAGTAAGTCTCGAAGAGAACTTATTATATATTTTAGATACTATCTTCATCTACGTAATCCACCTACAAGATTAAACAAGGAAAAGAATATAACCAATATCCTAACTTATTACTTTATTTTTAAAGTAAATACTACGAAATTGAACATTGTGATCTTATACAATTGCCTCAATGATACATTACTTTAGACACTATTATTCATCATGACTATGAACTGTCAAGACTAAATATAGAGAAGACGAGTATAGAATAAATGAGGAATGAATGTCCACCATAATAGATAGAATAAGGTTAAGGAATATGTGATATACTTCAATCCACAGAATTTAAGTGGAGAATGAACCAAAAGTGTAGTATAAAGTATAGTAATGAAAGCACAAGAGTCAATAACTATACGATTACTATACTATATAGTATTCGATAATAGAATCATGAACAAAGTAAGTAATAGTGGGAAAAACAAAAAGAGAATGAAACTTACGATATCATCAATCTTGAGAATAGATCGAACACATTCAGATGCTTGTTTGATAGCATTATGTGATACAAGAAGAGGTTGAAGTACATTCTCTTCCTTCATATCAGTTACGAATCCCTTAATCATTATCATTATTTAATCAATCACCTTTTCATCTGATTCAACAGAAAGCATCATCAAATTCAATGAATATCACTGGGCATCAATCAATCAATAATTAACAATAAATAATATAACCATTCTCTCTGTGTGGTCATCCAGACCATATCTATCCTCTCATTAATCTATTCAGATAGACTAAACAACTCATATCTCAATCATCCCTCTTCAACTCTATCTCAATATTGGATTGGTGTGGTGTTCTAGAGTTGTGCCAATAATTCATTCATTCGTGTTTCAATCCTCATTCACTTCTTCTTCTTATCGTCGTCTTCAGATTGACATGTTGAGACAAGAAGAGAAGAGGAGGAGGAAGAAGAGGAGGAGGTTAAAGGAGATAGATGGGAATGATATGCACGTATGCCCTCACAATCTACTCTTTCTTATCTCATTTCATTTTATACTATCAGAGTACGAAGGGGATTTCCTCTCATTCAATCTATTTATCCCATTCAATATTTTAGTCCATTATAACATCTCACTTAATCTCATTCAATGACCACATACTATAAATATCAATCTTTATATTAGACTAATTGTTCCTTTAAGAGTCTGAGACTAGAGAAAGAAGACAAGTGATGGACTTGATACATTGAATATTCTGAACCATCTATGGTTAATAATATACATTTCATCCATTCACTTCCTCCCCTCCCCTCTCTTCTCCTTCAATGACACTATGAACATGCTTCATTAGTCACAAGGGATAGACTAGACAGAACAAAAGTAATTGATAGACATACAACTATATCATAATATGAATGAGATATTTCATCTAATCAATCTACCGTATATTCAGAATGGGATTATTATCACTCTGATACTGAATGAGACTCATTTATATTCAGTTACATTGCAATGAAATAAAGGAAGTAGAGGATAAAGTCAAACCATATTCATGACTATGGATCATAAAGTTTGCAAAGAACGAAATGAATTAACCTATGTCATATTATATGCATGCAAATATTCATTCATCATCTACCGTATCCTCACCTTTCTGACATTGACACCATAATTGGAGTGTCCATTAGCATGTTGAGATCGAAGCTCGGTTACGGTATGAATGGGTGAAAGACCGGCATTTTCCGCCAGAGTGTATGGTACCTAAAGATAAATACTCAAAATTACAGTAGATTCATAGGCCGAATTGCTATGTTACAGATTTGGAAAATACGGTCCGATTTTCAAATAAAAAATTCCAAAATGCGGTCAGATTACGCATTTACAGTAATAAATGATTAGATTACCAATTCAAGAGCATCAGCAAATGCTCTCCAACAGTATTGTTCAGCTCCTCCTCTCTCATTTGCTTGTTCACGTAGTTTACATGCTACTTCCATCTCAGGAGCTCCACCACCTATAATCAATCAATCAATCAATAACATGTCATATACGGTATGCTATGTATCTTCAATCAACAATCATTCATTTTGTGTCCAGTAACCGAAGAGCGATCATAAAATATATACATAGCCATATTTTATGATTGGAATGAGTACAATGAGTTGTTTTCTAATAACAACATAACATAGCGTCTAGTCAACTATTTCATATTCTTATTCATACTTCATTTCTTATTATCTATTCATACAAATAAGAATCATCTACCAAAGGTATTACATATTCTTAAATGTCACATGAAGTTCAAATATTAGGGTGTTCCAAAAGTCTTTGCACTTTTTTATGGTTGTACTTTGGACTCCTCTTTCTCAGTCGAGAGCTATCGTTATGCCTTGTGGCATTTTTCCTATATCGAAGGCCTATTGATCAGTAAATGTTTTAAGTCTCGTTTGTCAACTCTCTTTCCTCGACTAGATATAAATTTTTACTTATGACACGATTACTCTAAGTTCGACATGTCCTTCTTGAATTGCACCGTACGGAGTGGACTGCAATAGAAACGTATCACCAACTACCCCAGTCAATGAAGCCAAGGGCACTATGTCGTATAACAGTCTTCTCCTGGTATCGTCATTTTAATAACAACCTTTTTTCTTTGGTTGAAAAACCAAGGTCATGACGTCCTACCAGCCAAAATGAAGGCCTGGTTCTTCGAACTGACAGAAGTTAGCCGAAGCAGAGCTTGTGATACCTGGAGCAGACAAATGGTACTCCACGATCCACTATCCATCGCATCCCCATTCGGTCTTCCCTTCGTCCCAGGGCACCTTAATTGGTCCCCCATGCACTCTCGGTCCTATGCTCAAAACAGCTCAAAAACCGAGTCGATATCGTCACTTCATATCTCGGCCGTTCTCGATCCATTGATTGGGTGAAGTACATTGTCTACCACGATGAAGAGTGGGTGTTGTACGACAAGCTCCATATGAAGATTGAATAGATGCCCTCTTGGAAGGAAGCAAAACCCGTCCCTAAACGCAATTCGCATAGAAAAAAGAGTCTCTTTCATTCTTCTTCTGCGCTCTTGATGTGGTTTATTACGAACTGTAACCTGAGGGGCTGACTGTTAACACCTATAACTTCTGCGAACAACTGAAGGAGATAGATGCCCGAGTCCTTCTCAGCCGTTTTGTGTGAGGAAAAGTATTGATTTTAATGAACAACGCGAGGACACATCACAATAACAAGACGCAGGTCAAATTGCAGAATTTAGATATTGGCTGGTTCTCTCATCCGCCGTATTCCCCCGACCTGTCCCCTTGTGATTGCCACGCTTTCCGATCTCTCGTGCGCTACTGCAGAGGAAAACCCTTGCGTAATCAGGCCGATGTCAAACGGGACATCGACCTTTGGATTGCCTCGCTTCCCAATGAGTTCTGCCTGAACGATGTTATGCAGTTGCATACGAGATGGAGGACAGTTGTTCATAAACGTGGACAGTATGTCACCATTTGAATGTAGTTGCTTCGTTTGTTATTTGAAAAAAATATGAAGCATGAAAAAAGTGCAAAGACTTTTGGAACACCCTAATAGTTTGCATCATGTTACCTACTTCGAAAATATTTTGATGGTCACCTTCTCCGAAGTATTGTTTTGCATTTTGCACGATAATAACCCTTAACAACTCTATTCCAACCTCGATAATGTTATACTTTAAGTTCAATCTATATTTAAAGTATTCATCTTTATCAACTATCCACATTTAGTCTCTAATCTATGATGTAGTTAACATTTCAATCATTAAAGATGATGACTTATCAGCAATTAAATAGTAGCTAATATGAAATGGGAATGAGTGGGTGGAATAAGTAAACACAGATTACATATCTATTCTGTATCAGTAATGAGGAAGATAAAGAAGAAGAAACATATACCAAATGTGTCAATCCATTTGTTACCTCATCTTTCCCTTTTTAGTAGCTACTCACTCACATTTTGTACTCTCAACCACCGGAAACGTAGGTGGACAGGAAAGAAGAAAGGATAGATGAGAATTGAAATAGAATAGACTATTCAAAGATAAATAGATGAATGATCCAATATGAATTGTCATATCCAGATATACAAAAGTGAAGAAAAGAAAAGAATATTAGAACAAGAAGATAAAGGGGGACTCGACTAAAAAGAGAGAAACGATTCATTTCACACTCCTTTCATTCAGTTTTTATAGCTTTTCTTTTTACTACCCGATTTCATTGAATGACTCGAAAACCCTAGTATATGGATATAAGAGTAGATATAGGTAGTGTATATTATAGTAATATCATACCGGGAAGAAGGAATCTCTTCTTGACAAGACAACGAATGACACAAAGAGCATCATGAAGTGATCTATCTGCTTCTTCTAATACTAATTTATTTGATCCACGAAGAAGAATCGATACAGCTGGGCCAGATGATTGAATTCCTGTCACCTTAATTCATAAATATATTTTTTGTAATTAACAACATTTTTGAAATTGTAAGATATAATTAACTGTCTCTTCATTTGCAAGTCTCATTAGATTCATTCTTATCATGAGGATATGGGGAAAGAAGTTTGTTTACTATTCATCGCAGACTATTTTAGATGTCATGACTCATCATGGACGTACTCAAATTTGTTGAGAAAACAACAAAATATTGTTGCAGAAAATTACAGTAGTATATGTCATCATAAATGAATGTATATTGTACGATAGTCACTTTCAAATACCAACGATATATATTTAGATTGGTCTACAATGCACTCAACATATCCATCCCTTCCTGTTACACCATACAAGGTTTCCCCCTTTGCAAAACCAACGACGACTCTATATGGAGAGATAGATATGGATGGAGAGACCATTAAGGAACAATAGAGATAGAAGCCATTAATATATATCTCATTCCACATGAGACCATTATCTATACCGATTCCCATGAAATCAACTACCTATTCATAATAGTAATTTTGTTTTCTATAACACAACCGTCTGTAAATGTGAAGATAGATCTAAAGGAGTCTATGAAGGAATAGTTATTTACATGGAGAATAGAGGGGGTGAACAATTAGTTCAATTGTATCAATATGAATACAATGGATAAATGATAATAACATCATCATCATATGATTTAGAGGAGAAGACAAATAACTATTCATTAGACCAATGAAGTATTATCACATGGGTAGTTATATTAAATATCTATTCAATCATCATGTTTGAATAATACACAATAATACAAACTACAATTCATAGCAGCTCACATACCGTTAAAAAAAAGTCAAAGGTGCGGGAATTCAAATTCTGACTTTCCAACTGCGATTTTCGGCGGATTCAAAAAGGATGTTAATTCCCATGAAATCAACTACCTATTCAAAATAGTAATTTTGTTCAAGTCCCTAAGCGCCAAAAAGATCGACAAATAAAATGTCGGCTATATTTAATTTTTATAAGAAGATAGCAGTTGGAAAGTCAGAATTTGAATTCCCGCACCTTTTTCGAATTAAAATTTCGAGTTTCCAGGTGCTCTTTTAGACCCTCCATTACACTAGAGGTCAACAACTACTACTTTATATTTCTATGAAGGAAGTATTTTCAACATTAACTCTTAATCCTTGACTTCTCAAACACAGAATCACAACAATAAAAAATATTTCTCACATATGACACATGTGAAAATGTATCATAATAAGGGTATAAGCAAATATAGCATGTTATAATAATAGTAATAATATTAATAATAACAGTAAATGACTAAATACCTTGATGACTTTTCCTTCTCCTCCAGTATGAATTTCTTCAACTAAATCAGCTGATCCTAATGATTCAGCTACTAAATGATCAGGAGAGGCTACAGGACGACATCCAAGGATATTTGAATAGAATTCAATATCATCTCTCTGAATTACTCATTATATTTAATATATTCAAATGCAAATAATTGCTGAGTATTGTGTGAGCAGAGAAAGTCTACATCGATACAGCTTAATTGTATAGACGATGAATAGGAGAAGATAGAGATACAATGAGAGGAGAAACTACTGAAGAGTATAGAATGAAATGGTATAGACAAGGGAAGAATGGCCAATCCAACAACATAGGGAAATTGTGTAAGGATAAAACAATAATAACTAATGCACAATAAGACAGAATATTTTACCTCGATATCCTTGACTACCATAATCTTCATCTTAGCAAGGAAATGAAGTGAGAGCTCAGATACAGCATCTCTGGAATCAATCGATTAGAAAGGCTAGACATTACAGTATACCTAAGGATACTCTTCTGAATAAGTAGAACATTACATCCACTCTTCTTGATCTGTTTGCACAAATCGAGAAGATATTGACGTTCCTCCTAAGGATAAACAAATCAATCAATCAATCAAAAGATCATTCAATAGATGGATATATACCTTAAGTGCTCTATCCATTTGAGTGTAGTCAGTAATAATAACTTGATTCTCCATCTACAATAGAATGAATGGATGTATCAAGATGGAATAAGTACATAGTCATCAATCATTCAATTTAACTATACTATAAAGTCTTCACACTTACATCAGTCTTAGGTGCACTCAATTGGAATTGAATCAATGCGATCTTTGCTTTCTCTACACGAGTTGGTCCTCCTCTTCCCATTGTCTTTTGATCGATTAGGGCACCTACAAATACAGTATGACTACAATCAATCAATCAATAATGTTCTACCGTACCATCAATCATTTCACTCTCTTCTACAGTTTCTCCCATCTTCTTGATGATCTTGATAGCCTTCAGATCGACATTGTCGGGACGAGACTCATCAAGAACCTAAGATAAGATACGGTAATGACTCACACGAATCGATTGATTACGGTACCTTCTTAACTGCATTTACAGCCATAGGAGCAAGAAGCCATGAGTGTTGAGATACAACCTATATTTAATTATATTGTATTATTCTGAACGGTCGAAAAATTATTCATTTCGTTTAAAGACATTTATGAAGAGTACACTCTGACATGCATGGTAAGTCTTCTTACTTCCAACAGTTCCGGAACATGGTCGTTAATCTTTATAAGCGCAAAAAAGACAAAACAAAAAACATTTAAAAAAATAAAATGATGATACCTTAGAGTTGAGTGAAGTAGTAGCCAACTTGACGAGTTGTTCATCATTTGAGAGATCAACGGGGGTTGCCATATTCTTTAATACAATTCAATTATACTATGAGTAGCTTGACGAGATGTATATTGTTGTTGCAAATATTTAAACCAATAAATAGAAAGAATTGCATACTTGAAGGATGACTTCAGCTTGAGTAGCAGCTCGTTGGAAAGAATCAGAAATGGCAGTAGGATGAATACCTATAAACTATTTGATGAATCAACAAAAACATTTTGATAAAAAAGTTAGCCTACATACCCTTTTCGAGAAGCTTCTGAGCAGCATCAAGAAGTGCTCCAGCCATAACAACAACTGTGGTAGTTCCATCTCCAGCTTCGATATCTTGAGCCTTCGAGAGCTCGACAAGCTGAGATAGACACAATAAACACTACACAATCCAGTCTCAATCTCTATTATCTTTACTTTGAAAAAACGACAGTACAATCCGACAGAAATGTAAGAGCTATTGTAAAATTAAATCTCTTACATACCATTTTAGCAGTGGGATGGATAACAGACATCTGATTGAGAATGGTAGCTCCATCGTTGGTGATAGTAACATCTCCATTTCCAGATTGAATCATCTTATCCATTCCACGAGGACCAAGAGAAGTACGGACGGCATCAGCAACAGCCTATATAATCGTAGCCAATGATATTTACATGTGAATAATAGGAGAAACGAGATGAATAAGATATAGAATGTATGAAATCATACCTTAGCAGCGACGATATTACTGTTACGAACACTTCCTGGCTTCTCCTTATCTCTGAAGCTGGTGTCCTTACCTCCTTTAGCAGCTACTGCTGATGGCGCTTGTACTTGTGCCATTCTGGCAAGAAAAAAGAATAACACAAGTTGTAAAACAACTAATACGGTGATAAAAGACAAAGATGGATACTATAACAATGAGGAACACTGTATAGCAGTGTTTAAAATGATAAATAAGGCAATTCGAACAAGCGGGACTAAGATGGATGTCGAAACTACTGAATCTTCTAGTGTAAAATTTGAAAAGATCCAGAAGAATTCAAATCAACTGTATTAGCGCAGTATGTGAGGACGATCGTTGTAAGACCATTCTATTTCTGTCGTAACTTACCGATTTTATCGTGAACTGACTTTTTTTACTCCGAAATTCTCTTCAATTTATCGGTTACATTATTTACATTTTAGAATAAAAATATATATTTATATATATATATTTACATCTTGGATACTTTATATATATATATTTACATCTTGGTTACATCTTGGTTATTTTGATCTACTCTGCTATTTTTTTCATTGGTGATAAGACGTTTCAGAAATTTCACTTCAGAAAGTGCTATTTGAGAAAATCCTCTTCAGAAAAGGACGTTTCAGATATAACCACTTCAGATATGATTTTCCAGAAAAGGACGTTTCAGAATTTTTTTCCAGAAATTCCAACTCTAAAAAGGACGTTTCAGAAATTGGCACTTCAGAAATATCAACTCAGAAAAGGACGTTTAAGAAAATTTTCCCGTTGTAATTGAATGCTACTAAAATCAATTACAACGGGAAAAAACTTTTTAAAACGTCCTTTTCTGAGTTGATATTTCTGAAAATAAATTTCTGAAACGTCCTTTTCTGAGTTGGCATTTCTGAAGTGCCAATTTCTGAAACGTCCTTTTCTGAGTTGGAATTTCTGAAATGAAAATTTCTGAAACGTCCTTTTCTGGAAAAGATTTTCCGAAATGGCATTTTCTGAAGCGAAATTTCTGAAACGTCTTATCACCTTTTTCATTATTAGACCGTTATATATCATTGTGTTGTGTGGTGAGCAGATGCATGTAGATATATTTTTTACACTAATAATATGCTATGTTCAAACATTTTTAAAAGGATAAATCAATTTATTTAATGTACACCGTGACATGCAAAGGCAACCGATATCTTACACAACTTGCGACTAATAAAATATATTGCAATTAAAAGGGGTTTTACAAAACATTATAAATAAATACATATATTCAACGAAACCTACTAAAGATTCTATTTAAACAATTTTACAAGGGTTAGTCAATAAAATGGAAGGGAATGATTATCCTCCAAGACTTTGTTGTTTGACATATGCAGCATATCTTCCATTTAAATCAATGAGATCATTATGTGTTCCACTCTCTACAACACCTCCATCCTCGATGAAATATATACGATTCACATCCTGATAATTACATTATTATATATGGTAGATCAAGTAGTCAATACCTTGATAGAAGCCAATCTATGAGCAATCGATATTGATGTCCTTCCATGACTTGCTCTAGATAAAGCTTCTTGTACCACCTACAAAAGTGTAAATTGAACTGATGGATGTGATGGAGATCAAATATCATATCTACCATAAGTCATCAATCAATACTTTTACCTTTTCACTTTCAGCATCAAGTGCACTTGTAGCTTCATCGAGTATTAATAGTTTAGGTTTTCTAATCAAAGCTCGAGCTATAGCTATTCTCTGTTTCTGTCCACCTGACAATGAGCGTCCTTTCTCTCCAACCTCCGTATCATATCCCTATATTTAATCAATAAATTAATAAATCAATATACAAATGTATACATTAGGTAGATCCTCAATGAAAGTAGCAGCATTAGCCATTCTACATGCTTCTCTCACATCATCTATCGATCGATTCTTGCATCCTAATTGTATATTCTCAGCGATTGTTCCCTCAATTCATTCAATCAATACTCAATCGATTGATTGATTGATTACCACAAATAGAACTGGTTCTTGTGATACTAAAGCAATGTTTTCACGTAAATGACGAATATTGATTGATCTATGATCAATTGAATCCATTTTCTAAAATGTTCATTTAGGGATTTCATAGAGATCAACTGTCTGAAAAAAAGATAAAAATAATAAACATACAATAATTCCATTTTGTTGATCATAAAATCTCTCCAATAATCCAACAAGTGTTGACTTGCCACAACCTTAATAATAATATTAAAGATATTCTAATCAATAAAATGAAACCAGATGGTCCAACAAGAGCGATAGATTCTCCAGCTGAAGCAGAAACTGAGAGATTCTTTGATACCTCAACAATATTTATTGATTAAGGAATTGAAAAGAAGGTTTTACCAAATGTTGAGGTCTAGATGGATAAGCAAATGTGATATTATTAGCAGTGAATGATCCAGTTATAGATGGGGTTGAATCATTATCACTTTCTATCTTTTCTAGATCATAATATCTATAAATCATAGAAAATGACATGATTAGTTACAGTAATATTATTGACCTGTATAGTATTCTAGCTGCACTATTAGCTTTGATTAGATCAGGAAAAGCAGGATAAATAAAAGAAATACACCATCCACAGAATTCAATTGCAATAGCTACTCTAAAATTACATTCATTAATAGAAATGATTTCAATAATCTCATAACTAACGTAAACATATCTTCACTTTCAATATCTCCATAATATACAAAATGAACTCCAAATATAAAAGCAGCAAATCCAAAGAAATAAACTCCTCCTTGACTAAGAGCATAGATTAATGATTGAATTAACGATATCTGCAATTGATTTAAATGATAATGAAAAACTATGATCAAAGACCTTTTGTACACTTTTAAATAGTAGTTGTTGATATCTTTCATAAGTATTCTGAAAGTAATCTTCAGCTACCATCAATTGAATTGTTCTGGTCTGTCCAATCATCTCTATTGCCAACTAAAACATATTCATTTATTAATCCATCTATAATATCTAAACTCTACTTCAGCAGTATTATCGAGATTTGATAACTTCTCTGTTGTTGATGTCATAAATATGAATAGAATTGTGATAATAACAACGAAGATCAAAGAACATCCAAGGCCTAATACACAATATTAATTAATTGTATCTTGATGATTATTACCAACGAGTCCGAGTTTCCAATGTAAGATAAGTGAGATAATAGTACAAGCAGTAAATGAAGAACAACAATAAACGAATAGAATCATTCTATGATCAAGACCCTATAATAATTATATCAATATATTGATTAAACTGAATGATCTACCGCAATAAGATTAGATGAATGACGATTCATATCACTCACAATGGTTGCATTACTGTAATTATTGATTGAATTCATACCATCATATTGATTAATCTAACCTTGTTTCTGGTTTATCAAAGTAAGAAGCATTTTGATGGAGTATTTTATCAAGAATTCTTTCTTTGATTCGTGCAAGAACACTTTCAGATGACCATCCAGCGAAATAATACTGATAGATCAATTTTATATTATTCATATTCATACAATTATCTTACAGCAAGTGTAAGAGCAATCCATACAAAAACTCCAATACCAAATGAAAAACAAGATATGCGAATCAATTCACTTGAATAATTTGTATGAGGAGCATCTAAAATACTATGGATTAGTTCATTTCAATATATAGTTCATAGTCTTACTTAATGCGGAATAGAGGAATTTGAATTGAAGAACGTAAAGAGGAATTTCCCATCCACGAAGAATTGAAAAGATAATAGCAAATAATATCTTGATATAATGTCCATGTGAATACATTCTAAGAAATGTTGATCCATTCTTCTTTTCTTTATCACCTTTCTGAATACGAAATTATAAAAGATCACATTTCAACATTGAAGGTAAGAACTTATGTTTTTTCTTTTGATTATTTCATTTAGAATCAAATATTGACTCTTATTCAATATATATTCGTGTACCTTATTCAATTCATATTCCTCTACTTCTTTTGTTTCTTTTCTTGAAGTATTCAAAGACAAAACATTCCTCAATGAACTTCTACCAGAGAATCGATTAAGATCAATAAGCCGATTTTCACTGAATAATACAGCTGTTATGATCAAAATATGATTGGTGATGCAGTATGGTACTTCTATAGTTAATCTACTTAGATGATCTATTGGTTACTTCCGTATGAATACTTACACATTATGAATAGTATCATTGACTTCTTCTGTTATTGATTGATGTGATTGATCAATCGATTGAGTCTTTGCAAGATTTGAATAGATTCCATCTACTCGTAAGAGATCATCATGGGTACCTAATCAATCAATGATAATATCTATAGATATTTATATTATTATTATACCTTGTTGAACAACAACTCCTTTATCCAATACATATATCATATCTACATTCTTTAATGTACTCAATCTATGAGCTATTGTCATTGTAGTTCTACCCTTCGAAGCTTCATTCAATGCTTCCTATTACGATTATTGATTGATTATCGATTAATCATTGATTGATTATTGATTGACTATTGATTGATTATTGATTGATTATTGATTGATTATTGATTGATTATTAATAGATTATTGATTGAATACCTGTACAAGCCGTTCAGATTGAACATCTAAAGCACTAGTAGCCTCATCTAGAATAAGAATAGATGGATCAGTATAGAGAGCTCTAGCTATGGCTATTCTTTGTTTCTCTCCTCCACTCAATCGAACTCCTCCATTACCAAATACAGTATCCAATCCCTTCAACAACATATTATTGATTAGTTTCCCACAACTAAAATATTGAATACATTCTCAAGTTTATTGATGATCTGAGTAGCATGTGATATTTGTATGACAGTTCTGAGTCTATCATCTTCATTTCCTTCTCCTTTCCATTCTCTTCCTAATACTATATTCTCTCGTATTGTTCCATTGAATAAGCATGGCTCTTGTTGAACAATTCCAATGTTCTGAAATAATATTGATTAGTCGTCCTAAATAGAATACAGTACCTTTCTCAATATCTTCGGATCAATATTATCAATATTCATTCCATCAACAAATATTTCTCCTAGTGTTGCAGTATACAATCGAGTCAATAATCCAACCTCAACATATAATCAATCAATATTATTGATTGATTGAATACAAACCGATGTACTCTTTCCACAACCAGAATGTCCAACTAAAGCTATACTCTGACCTGGTGACGCATTCCATGATAAACCCTTCAATTATAGTTATATTATATGTAATTGGTAAAATTTGCAAGAATAATTCTACAAAATAATATTCTAAAATATTATACATGCTCTCAATCTACATAGTGTTATAAAATTTTTGGTAAATATGAAAAGAATAAAATAATGATACATTTAATATAGGAGTATCTCTCGTAGCATATTTGAAATGAACATTCTTGAATACTATATCTCCATTTAATCTTTCATTATCTATTCCATTATCTTCAGTTAAAGAACATTCATTTGTGTTCTATAAATCAATCAGTAATATCTTCTGGACAATCAATATTCTCACTCGATCAATAATTTCATAAATGATAGCAGCAGCTATTCTACTCTTTAGAAGAGCCATCATATGAGGACCAAGTATACCCAAGAAATATGCACCCATCAATACACAATTGGCAGAGACTATGACTGATCCCGGTTTAATAGGATTATCATGATAATCAATAACTCCACAACTGAAACAAAATACTAATTCATTCAGAATAATCAATACTTGAAATACTTACAGTACTCCAAAAACAGTGAAGAAATATAAAACAAAGAAGAAAAGCCCTTCAAAAAATCCATTTCTGAAATAAACTTGCATCGCTGGTTTCTGTCCATCTTTCATAATACTTGAATATTTCTAAAAAAAAGATCATTTATCTTTATCGATTGAATATATTGATTAACCTTAACCATTTCATCTTGACCATTACATGCAGCCACTGTCTTCACATTCATTACAACCTAAATTAATTATTTTAATAAATAAATGAATAAAGTTGAAATTAATAAATAATTTACTTCTTCAACCAACGATGCTGCTTTCGAGCACAAATCCATGTATTTCTTCATGGGACGAGCAGAAAACTGAAATTTTGAAATGTTATTTTAAAGAAGGAGAAGAAGGAGATTTAGGATACACTACTACCAAAAAGAAAGTAGGAACAATGAAGTATAATTTTGTTGTCAAATAGACTCTAGAGGGCAACAGCGTAGCCCCCCCCTAGCTTTGGGGTTTGTGACCAGCGTTTATAAGTGCACCACGTGGGTTCGATTCCCGTTTACTATTTTCTGAATATTTATCTTTCTCATTCTAAAATTCTCGCCTTTCCAGATGCAACAGTGAACTTTCAGCTCGGAAAACTCATTTTTCGGGGACATCTAGAATGTTAGGGAAGAATGTTTTTGTATTCAGGGAGATGTGAGCTATAGTTCTGATTGGTAAGTTTTAAAAAACTCGTGCGTCCCCTAGTTTAAATAAAAAAAAGATAGATACCGTTCCCATAAGAGCCATAGTAATAGCAGACATTGGACCAACTCCAAACATAACTAGAGTCACTTTCCAATTATAGATTAGAGATACAATTATAGCACATGTGAACATTAAACATCCACGAACTACTAAACTGATCTGAATTCAATAATATTAAATGATTCTGAATAATCAATAATAGACGAATTAACCTTTTCTCCTAAACCATCTTGTATTCTATCAATATTCCTATAAAGAGATAAGATTATTGATTATATCGATTGGAATGACTTACTCATTTAATTTAGATGATAATTCACCGGATGAATGTTTATCTAACCATTGTGCATCTTGACGAAGAACAGCACATAGAAATGAATAACGAAGACGATTAACAATATGAGATGTTGCCATAAGAAGAAGATATTGCTGAATTGATATGATATGAGATAAAATGAGTAGATAGAATAGATACTTGAATCCATGATAGAATAACTTGGATAATAGCAGCTATGGCATAGAGGTACACAAATATCAATACTTGTGATAACAAATCTTCTTTACTTATCTTATTCTGATCCTGATAATAAGAAATGTGATGAAAACAACAAATAGATAAAACAAACTTGAGTTTTTTCGGATAAGTAGACATTAGCAATCAATCCACTGAGTACGGTAATTAGAGGCATCAATATACCAGTTATTGCAGATAATGTTAATCCAATGGAGATATATACTGTATCTTGTGTAGAAGCAAAACGAAACTGAATTTATTGATTGTATGATAATAGAAATGTGATATAGAGATACCAATTCTCTGATAGAACATGGTTTAATATTATTTTCACGTTCACTCACATCGCCTCTGTAAATAATCAATTGAGTAATTATTATTTATTATCTAATCATTATATATTATTCAAATTTATTAGCAAGAACTGATATGTACTTAAATTTACTCAAGATAGTGTGAATGTTTATAGAATGAGGAATAACAAACTTGCAACATAAAACAGCTAAGATCTTATCAAATATACTTCTTTCTTCTTCAGACATTTGGATAAGAAGTTAATAGAGGAAATAGAAGATAATGAAGTGATATTGAATGTGGTTCCGATAGACTCACTTAGTAACCTAAGAAAAGAAAGTTAGAGGGTAATATTGATTGGAAGAATTCACGTAAATGAATGAACGGAATGAAATGAAATATTCATTTGACCCATAGCTATATGTAAATGAAAAGACGTCGATTGAATTGACTGAAAGGAATGAATGAATGATTGTTATTTGTAGTATTTCTATTCGCTCATAATTCTTGTTCTCTTCGACTCTTCATCTCTTTTTGCATTTCATTTCATTTGTACCGGAACTTTGATAATTCCTCCCTCTGATCAATGAATCAACTTCTATCAAAAGTAATGGATCAGACGATATATCCAAATATATTTAATGATTTAATATCATATAAGATGATGCATCTATCACGTATAATTCATGACTAATCATTCTTCATCTCAGATGTATGGAAGAAAGGTGATGAAGGGAGCAAGGTGTCATATTGTCATTGTTTTTTTTTGTTGTTTCGGAATGCATGACAATCCAAAGATTGTTTTGAATATATTCCGTGATCAGTACTTTTTTTAAATAATAACAGCTTTATGTGGGTTTCCGAAAAGAATGAGAATGAAATACAGAGAGAATACACTTTCAATATGTTTTGTACAAATGTCACCGTCTTTTTTCTCGAATTCTTTTTTAAAGCATTTCCCATTGGAAGTAGTTTTCTGAATTGAAAGAAGAGTGAACCATGAAAAAACTGTGTATTCCCATTAGTAAGATACAATAACAGTTGAATGATCATGAGATAGAACAGTTTGAAGTTCTTCTTCATCCATTTGAGTATACATAAACTTTCTAAGATACTCTGGGCTCTTTAGAGTTACAATGTTCTCGTTCTATTTCCATTCATCTTAGATTAACTCAATGATGGTTCTATATAAGATGAACAAGAACTTCTTATCTTCTTCACAGTTTTCCTTCCATTGAACGAGGTTAGTTCATTCCATTACTTATTTACTCTATCTACTCGGATATATTCACTTTCTTCTTCTTACTTTTCAATCATTTATACATCGTTTTGCTCTATAAAACCTTCTTGATTCAATATAATTCTCTATTAGATGGGTCTTCCATCTCGTACTTCTCTTCTAATCGCTTCTGCAATTTCAATATGTGTAATCATCACATCATTTATCTTCACTGCAATCATCATTCAAGATATCAATAAATTCGAGAATGAAATATTGAATGATATGGTCTTCTTCAAGGTATCAATCTATTCAATCCATTGTTATCCTTATATAAATACTTGTAGGATACATCAAATGAAGCATGGAATGAGATGAAGTTCATCATAAATCCTTCTTCATCATCATCATCATTTCCTACTCCATCATCATTATTTGGATATCGTTCCAAACGTCAATCATCATCATGTTCATGTGCTGCTTCATCTAATCCTTGTCCCTCAGGTCCTCGTGGTCCTCCAGGTATAACAGGTGACGATGGATACAATGGTGAACCAGGACCACAAGGACTACCAGGATTCAATCCATATATTAATCAACAAGATTCAATACCAGATTGTATGATATGTCCATCTGGACCACCTGGAATGCCTGGTGTTGATGGTCCTCCTGGTCCTCCTGGTACCCCTGGTGAAGTTGGTCCTTCAGGTGATAGATCATTTGTATTCCCTCGTCCTGGATTACCTGGACCTCCTGGTGAAAGGGGTCAAACAGGATATCCTGGTCAACCTGGAAGACCTGGTATGCCTGGTATGCCTGGTACTGGAAGAAGATTCGTACCTGGTCCACCTGGACCTTCTGGACCTATTGGACCCATGGGATTACCTGGAGTACCTGGTGAAAGTGGAGGAGATGGATTGATTGGTCCTCCTGGATATCGTGGTCCACTTGGACCACCTGGTAAACCGGGTGTACCCGGTCCACCCGGTGTACCTGGAGTACCTGGTCCTATTGGTCTTGATGCTCAATACTGTCAATGCCCTAGAAGAATGCATCCTCTTGATAACTTCGGAACGAGGTAATCAATAATCATATGTTCATTAATATTGATTGATTGACTTTAGATATGGAGCAGATCAAAATCAGCCATCACCACCTGGAGCTCCAGGATCCAGTGATCCATGGTGGGTACTTGGACCCAATTATCGTCCATGGGCTAGATCAAGAAAAGAAGCTCCAATCATTGAGAAAGAGAAGACAAAAATGGAATAGATTAATTGGATATGATAAAGATATTGAATGGAATGATTTGTTGAACTGAATGATCTTTTCAATGGGAGGTTTATCTTCTTTAGAGAGATTAACTATTACGACAATGTTCACTATGGAAGAATGTATGAATAGAACAAATGAAAGTCAAGAGATCAATCAGATTATATGTACAATAGAATCAAATTATCACAAGAGATAGAAAGAAGAATGAATTGTTATTTACAATATCAATTATATTTACTCTATATTATATTGGTTGAAGGAATGAATGGATAGTTCGTATATCTTCAGAGGAGAGATTAAAGTCAGACTATGTCATGGATTACTTAGAGATCACCTACAATGCACTTTTCAAACCCACCAAAAATTGTTTAAATGAAATTGTTGGTGTCTAAAGCGAAGCAGTAAACGTGTTGATATGTGTGGGATTACAATTCATTTAACTACGAATCAAGGACAATTTCTTATACTATCTATCTATGTTTTGTACACTGAACCAGTCATGGTGGACAACAAGAAAGGCGAGTACATAAAGATAAGGAGACGAAATCTTTAGGATAAAAAGTATTATTTCCCTTTATGCGATACTTTGTGTAGCTTTTTCGAATAGTGTGTCTGTCTATCATAAAACTTCTCATTGAATGTGCAAACTTAGTATAGAATAGAATGAAATTGTTTATTGATTCGCTTGTTGTTTCTTAAGCAGTCTTAGCATGGAAACGAAGTACTTTTCTTCTTCTATATCCAGTTTCTCCAGCTTGTTTATGAAACTCTTGAACATCAGCAGATGAATAAGCAGAGGGAGCTGATGCAGCAGGGACCATTTCAACTGGTGAAGAAGCTCCAGTTCTACCAGGGCAAGGACAATAGGCAGCATCTCCTCCAGGAGCTCCAGCCTCTCCAGAAGTACCAGGTTGTCCGGGAGCTCCATCAGATCCGGGTCTTCCGGCAGGTCCAGGTCCTCCGGCGGGTCCGGGAGTTCCAGGGGCAGCAGATTGTCCACGCTGACCAGCAGGTCCGGCGGGTCCAACAGGTCCGGGTCTTCCAGCGGGTCCAGGTTGTCCACGTCCAGCTCTTCCGGGAGCTCCAGGAGCTCCAGGTCGTCCATCCTGTCCGGGTCTTCCATCACGTCCAGCATCTCCAGCAGGTCCAGGAGGTCCAGGTCTGGAGCTTCCTCCTCCAACTCCGGGAGCTCCGGGTTGTCCATTGGGTCCGGGAGCTCCAGCAGAACCATCAGGTCCGGGAGGTCCAGCAGGTCCAGTTGGACATTGAATACATCCAGTGTTTCCTACTTCAACTCCTCCAACATGAGCATTTCCATCCTTTCCATCCATTCCATTCTCTCCATCATCTCCAGGGGCTCCAGGAGCTCCAGGAGGTCCAGGAGGACCTTAACCAATCATATCAGTATATAACTACTAGATGGAATAAAGATCTTACCAGCAGGACAGTTGTTAGGTTGAGCTCCACATCCGCAAGAACCAGCCTGTCTCTTAGCTCTTCCAATGAAAAGTTTGGCAACTTCAGGAGATGAAATAGTAGGGGCAACTCTAGTGACTACAACCATATCTCTCCATGCAGAATCAGCTGATTCTCTGAATTCAATCAGATCTTCCATTGATTGATCATAGAAGGAGTTGATATCATTCAACATATATACGAGACCACCGAGACATCTGAAATTAATGAATAAATGAATAGATTTGAATGGGAAGCTATCAAATATAATTTCTTCAGTTATCATTATTCATTATAGGAGGATAATGTGTTAGATATGATTACTTACCCAAGTACAACGATAGCAGCTGAGATTGAAGCGAAAGCCACTGCCTTTTCTGTTCCCATTGTTAAGTAAAGAAGAAGAAGAAGAAGATGGTTCTCATTGCCATTAGGTCTTCCTTTTATACTCAATGGAATTACTATGATAGTACTCTAAGATCGAGTACAAACTATCTACTTTCCATTTCTATCTCTTCCTCTCCCTTTCTATCTCTCCCTCTCCCTTTCTGTCTCTCCCTCTCCCTTTCTATCTCTCCCTCTCCTTCTCTCCCTCTCCACCTTATTCTCTCTACCTTCTACCTATTCCCCCAGTCTTCTTATTTTGTCTCCGCCTCCACACTTATCAAGTGCATTGTTACTGTCTTCTCTATTCTTTATTCATCATCATCTTCGATCGAGAGAGTCAAATTAAGCACTCATGTATTCACTTTCACTCTCATCTAATTGCCAAAATCATCGAATGGGAACCTTTGACCCTGAGAGAATACTTTCCATATTATGAACGCCTCACAGTCAAAGTAAAAGTTCATCCTTAATGATTTCTCAGTCTCCGTCTATAAAGTGTTCTCTGTTCAATATAGCCTCAGGGGACGACTATTAAGAAGTTTTAGTGTAGTTCGCATTGTTTTTACTGACCAATAAACTAGTAACGATGAGTTAAAGAGAAAGATTTCATTCTCCATTTGAAACAAAGAAAAGAGTAGAAAAAGAAGAGTTCTTTATGTTGGTCTGTCGTTGATAGTTAATGTCCATTACACTCTTCTTTGTCAATAACAACCATGTAATCATTCATATTAAGATCTACATAATTCTTATTCTATTAAGACTGATCACATGACAATTCTATCTTCTATGGAATAGAATGACCTCAAATAAACATTATTATTCAATAGTATTCCATTAACATTTACCACTATTTTGAATAGAGGTCAGAATAAACTAGTCATGGTAATAGTCTTTATCTGAATTCATGATACATTGAATAGAATTGAACCCGTATAATAGTTATTGAATCATGGAAGAATAAGCTCTAAATATGAACTAGAACAAACACTTGAAAAGAGAATGGAATACACTTCAATCAGTATAGTTGTTAGGATCATTACGAGGTGCATAATATGCATAATACCACCAGTATATTATATTGAAGATAGCAAAAACAAGAGGGAAATAGAATCTTGATCTACGATCTATTGATTGAGCATATTTACGATTCTTTTCTACACGTTGGATTCTAAAAAAAAACAAAAAAATATATAAATAAATCGGAAAACTCACTTTTCTTCGATATTTTTCCTCTTGAACGAAGGAAGAGGCATTAATCGATTGGATAGAAATACAGGAGGAGATTGATTGATTTCCCTGAATTGATTACCGTAATCAATGAATACCGTATCTATCTGATACCGTATTTGTTTCTTTTCAATCAATGCTTGTTCTGCTGCACTACTTGTACACAAAGATACTTCATAACAATTTCCTTGAGCCTACAAAGATTAATATATTCTTTGTATTCATATTCTCATTCTCAGATAGTTTAGTGAAACCACATTACATAAAATGTAGTGAAATGAACGAATAAAGTGCAATGTGAATGTGAAATATTGCAAGTGTTTCTATTTGTAAAGTGTTCTTATTCACACTACAAACTCACAGAAAGGCAACGAAATTTTGATGGGAAACCATTTCGGTATTCGGAAGAGGCCTGTTACATGTTCATATCTATCATGATTAAGCTACTCTTATCCGTTTCACAATCAATATTTAGTGATAAAAATAATAAACTAACAGCTCTTTCTTCTCGATAGTTTTTCACTAAATTCTGTACTTGATCAGCTAAACTTGTCTTCGGAACTTTCTTCCTTGGCTTCAATCGTGTACAATAATTGACTACTGTGAATTCTGAAATGAATCATTCCTTCACTTTATTCATTCATTCAAATATAAATACCAATCATGGCTGAGAATACAAATGCCATACACGCTCCCATCCAAACATCGATTGCTTTGACGTATGAAGCCTACAGATACCTCATCCTTATGTATATATTATATTGAACGTTGTGTACTATTAAACCCTCCCATTAAACTAAACTCAAAAGGAGAGTCTAGTAAACAAAAGAAAACATATACGTATTTATTATTGATTATATAAGTGATCTAACAATAAATAAATTAAGAATAACCTGAGGTAAAGCCATTCTAGCAGCACTACTTTGTGTTGCAAGAGTAAGAAGTGTTGTAATAGATAGAGAAACTCTTCCTGGTACTGCTTCTACATCCAACCAGAATGAAAACCATGAGATTATCTCAAATTTATATTATTGATTTATTGAATAGATCAATGAATACTTACAACAATCAAAGCAGTAGGAACATAAGATTGAATTATGTGATGAGTTATTTCTCTATCGACAAGAAATTCAGCCACTGCACATGACCATACCCCTATATCAATCAAGTTGAATATTATTCATACTAATCTAATTGACTGATAGGATAAGTATAAAAGGTTGTATAGTATATGAAGAACGTTTAAAATAAAAGTGGAATAGTAGGATAATTTACTATTCAAACCATTTCGAACACTTCATTTCACAATATCCATTGTGGTTTGGACAATAATATGAATAGAAAAATAGAAGGAATATATAGATATATACCAGTAGCATATGAATCATTTCTTAGACTATCTCTTATACTTCTTAGTCTCATATCAGGCATTCTAATCTCTTCATTCTTTTCTATTGGTCTTTCTCCATTCCATTTCACTATCACTTGTTCATTATCATAAGCATCTTAAATCAATATTTAAACAATATTATCCATTTTCAATAAAGTAATAAACTTACAACTTAATATCCTAAGATTACACTTTTGAGTGTCCATTGGATATCTAGCTAGATTCTGCATACACAATGCAGTTAGTGATACTCTATAATCAATCAATAATATCATGATTACTGTATTCATAGTGGGCGGAGTCATACCTACAATCATACCAAACAGTTCCATTTGGATATATCCATACAAGAAAGTTTGGTCTAGTCACATGATGGAAATCTGCAGTTCGTGCATTGGCAAAGTAAAGATCTGGATGCCATATCAATGAGAAGAGTTTAGGATCCTATAAATATATATTAAATACTTTAGTATATCTTTGGTGAATAATGTTCCCCATTTCTTAGACTACTTTTCATCTGTGTTCAGTTTGGTCTGTCTACACTTCCATCAACGAAATTTCACAGAACAAGTTCTTTCAACTTTGAACTCGGCTTAAATTTCTATTCTATCTTCCTTTTAAAGGCGTGCCCGAGATAATTTTAATGTTCGCTCTGGCAACGCTCTCTCATAGACAAAGAAAGCGAGAGAGTATTGTCTGAGGGGAGTGTTTCGAATTATCTCGAGGTGTGCTTTTAAAGACAATGAGAAAATGTGTAGAATGTAATATGATCTCATTATACTATTAGAATTGAAATGGATACATTCTCACTCACAATATCACGGTGGTTCAATGGAGAGAAATTCCTAGGCTTGAAACCTCCCGCACTAACAAAAATCAGCAAAGAACGCGATTCGCCATTCCTTCCTTATTGCCCCGCTATTACAGAGGCTGAACTAACGTGCATACTTTTAAAAATCAAAACAAACGAAATGCAAATCTTGTCTTATGATGCTACAAATGCAAGAATATTCTGCAAATTCTTCTATTCTTATTTAGAGAGATTGATAACTTTTGATGTTTTCGCATATATTTCATTTGTATTCCATCTATTCTAGACTATTCTAGTAGCCGTTCCTTTGTTTAGTTGAATACTACAATGGAGATTCTTAGCTGTCGAATGAAAAGTTGGAAAAGAGTCAAAGAGATGTATGTCCCCTTAGAGATTCAATGAACAAGATAAGAAGAAACTTATCCCTCTCCCTCGTCTCTCCCTCTCCCTTTCCCTCGTCTCTCCCTCTCCCTTGTCTCTTCCTCTCCCTCTTTTTCTTCTCTTCCAAAATGCTAGATAATGTTGTCTATTGAAAACATACATATGGATACACTTCTGTTAATGAGATCATAAGAGATAGAATAGAGAAAGGAATGGAAGGGGATGAAGAGTGGACAGATTTGATGAGATATCATAAGTGAAAGATGATTGATTAGTTGAAGAAGAAGAAGAAGATCTATTGATGAAGACAAATTAGTTGTCAATTCAAAGAAGAGAAGACTAGACAAAGAGAAAAGATCAAAAAGAGATAAAGAATAACATAGAAACTAGAATGTATTTGTTACTGTATAATATATAGAGAAAGTTCATTACCACCAATATAATAGATTTATTTGTTGACTTCAAAACGAGATATATCATGGATTTGTTTCAGTTTGATCAGTGTATGTCAGTATATGAAACATATAATGATCTTTATTCTATCTATCTCTATACATATACCAATAGACAACTTCTTCTCCTTTGGGATTCAATTGTCATGATTTCAAATCTAGATACATCTTTTCATAAATGTGACAGATGTATATGAAAGACAATACGAAATGGGTTCCACTCCCTCTCCTTCTCCCTCTCTACCTCAAGAGTCTCTCCCTCTCCCTATCTACCTCTTGAATCTCTCCCTCTCCCTCTCTACCTCTACAATCTCTCCCTCTACCTCTATAATCTCTCCCTCTCCCTTCGTCTTCTCATTCATATGATCATCTAAATAAACGGAAGTCATGTGATATACCTTAACGAGAATTCTTTTTGTATTGTTATGAATAAGACGTCGATCCTCCCATTTCTCTTGAAAGTAAATATCCAATTGAAAATCCTGAAAAGAAACAACTATTCCATCTCGATTTAAATTATAATAATATTTCTCTATGTGATTAAACTTATAAGATTTATTGGGAATATATTGTTAATATAAAAAGTAAGCAACTACTCATGGCCATGTATTTATCAGAAATATTGAAATACTGTGGTCTTCCTCTATGATCTATTCATCTTCATTCTCTTATTATTCTTTATTTCTATAGTCTTCTAGAGCGTCTAGATTATTGATAGAAGAGATAAAGTATACATAGATATATATAATAACAGAATAAGAATGAGAGTACCATAGTCTGAGCTCGAAATGAACTCATTCCTTCTATATACATCTGTATATACACTATCGTTGCTTCATCTGTAATTTAATTTATTTTATTTGTTTTTTTTTTGTTAAGCAATACATATAAAAGTATGATTATGTGGGTATTTCAATCGAATTGTTAAATGCAATGTTATAGATTCATTCTTTCTTTCAAGGAAAAAGTAAAAGTCTAAGTTCATTCTTTGCAACTGGGGGTAATATATCATTCCACTAATGTTATCATCTCTCTATTCAAGTAGTCTACTCGAGAGATGAATCTAAATATGGAATGGATATATCATTCTCATATTTCAGACAACGATAGAAGTCGAATGTAGTATGGTGAGATCCCCTCTTCATTCTCTCTCTCTATAGAATCTCATCAAGGTATTATTTAAAATATGAAATGAAGTGAAAAACAAAAGGACATTCGAATTTAATTTTGAGTTTATTTAAATCGATAAAACAATGATGAGCCTCAAGTGAATAATAATGATTGAAACAATATACCTCTATGTTGATTGGGATAAGAATGTCTATTATAAGAAGGAACAAGAGCGAGTATCTTCTCGATATCATCTATTGCTGTAGTTGATACATTGTCTTCCAATGAAATGAATGAATGAATAGATGGAAGAAAGAGGAGAATGAATAGGTAGATCATTATCCATTTAGAGAATTATCGATTGATTGATTGATTCGTCATCTAATCAATAGATGAAGTAAATGAAGATGTAGATGAAGATGGACTAACAGAAATGGGCGGAGTCTAAAAAGAATAGAGATGAATAAAGAGAGAATGAAAAAGAAATGGATTGACATAAAATAGTTATGAAGAGTAAATATAAGTGTTACTAGAATATATGAATGAATAGAATCTTTATTCTATTGAGAGAAGATTGCAAGTGTTTCGTGTGAGAAAGAATTGGAAGAAGGAAGAAGAAGAAATATAATTGTCCATTCAAATATTATATGAATCAATTGAATAACTTTCAATATATATTTCAATTTCAACTATTTCAACTAAAAGTGTATGATATGATAAATGGAATCTATTTCCCATGGGAATGATTCTTCTATTCTCTAAAGATATATCTACATAGGAATAATGACACTTTCATATAATACAAACCCTCATTCATATTCTCCATTCAAATGGTTTCATCGACAACGGAAGATAACATCCGCAGATTTGAATGGATGAAAACATTTACCATATGGTATGAATTGTATCAGATTGAACAGAAAGATTTGGTCGATTTGAGTGACAAAGTATATTCGATACCTAAATGATGACTGAAGGACATAAATGCATTATGTTATTATTGGCAATCATTAACTTACTTTACAATTTTCTAAGGTAAAGAATATAAAAATGTCGAAATGGAGCATGACTTTTTGTTCAATCTAATATCTATTTCATGGAAAGATTATATTTGAACTAATCGCGACTACGACGCACCAAACCTGTCTGGTGTACGCCGAGCCCCATAGTTACACTATATTTACCCTTTTCATGGTCAAATAGTCGGTAAAAAACACGATCACCGTTCAATTTTATATGTAGTTTATGATAATATGCATAAATAGAATTAATATAATTGAATGATCTATGATGATCAATAGTTTGACCTGTTCCTTTAATAGCTCTCATTTCTTATCAACAGGTTTGCATCTCTGGTCACTCCCTCTGTTGTTGTCATCATGGAAGATCCTATCAAAGATTGTTTCAACTTCATTCAAATCAATCAGGATATCTACAGGTACTTTCGTTATTTCAACCGTTTATTCATTTTTGCAATTACAGAAATGTGACTTTAGATAGTCCGTCGAATTTTGAAACCGCTTATGGAGGTTTGCTCTGTTCACAGGTTATCAATTCATTTTTGTTTTTGTTTTGAACATTTGAATATAATATGAATTGAAGGCCTTAGCAGCTTCTAATCTTACTGTTCCTTCTTCATTCTATTGTCATTCTATTCAATCTTTATTCACTCAATCAGGTTATTTTTTACATATCCATAATTGAATATTTGAGTGTAGATAGAGTTGTATAAATGATTTTGTTTCAGTTTCTAAAAGAGGATCGGTTGATTATCATGTCAAACGTATCTTTGATGGAAGATCATTTGTTACTCGTTCAGTTGAATGCAAGAAAGGAGACAAGACTATCTTGACTGTTCTAATATCATATCATAAGGTCCATTATATTGATATATTGAATGATATACATAATTTTTTTTAGAATGAACCAGATTCATGTTCTCATCAATCAACAATTCCTTCAGTTCCTCCTCCAGAAGATTGTCCAGCTGTTGATGTTTTCTATCAATATTCATTATGTTAGATCTTTTATTTATATTTATTCCATCAAGTATAATCATGTAATTAGTGGCATAGACGGGAGAAATCTATACAGAGGTTGGGATAATTGACAAATTCGATCATCCAATTATAATCAAATAATGAATAGATCGCATTGTAGCTTGGATCTCCCTGGAACAAAGAAAAACAGAAAACATTGAAAGAGTTGTTGTTCCTTATGAGGTTAGTATATTTATTTATCATACTTAACTTTCTATTTAATTATATCTTATCTAGGCCAGATGTGCTGATATAGATCGATTTCATAATCATGAGCATCCTTCTTCTAAATATCATTTCTGGATGAAATACAAGGTAATTAGTAAATATTCAAAAAAAAACACCAGTCTTTGCATTTAGTTTCCTATGGACATTCATCAAAGAAATAATGAAGCCTTATTGTATATGAGTGATGCTCTTCCTGTTCTTATTGTTTATCATTGTTATGTACTTGGACACAACACGTAGTAGAATAGAGACTTTATTGTAGAGATAGAAAAAGTACCACCGGTACAACAGGATGAACTAGATAAGAATGAAGGAATTACCAATATAGACAGCACGTCAACTACGATGACGTGTCATTAGCATAGAATAGGGTAATGTGGTCAAATGCAAATGTGTATGCTAAGATGCAGTTTGGTTATAATAATAGACTTTGGAGCATACATAGCACCTCCGCCCCAAGATATGAACTACGGCATATCTGACAAACAATAATATGGATATAATCGTATAGTACAGTATTAATAATGTGATGGAATGATATTAGGGTCAACGATCAATAATAGAGAAATCAATAATCACGAATCAATAGTAGGTTTGACCACTAGTGGATGAAATGTTTAAACGAGATGGTGGTTGTCTACTACGGGAAGGCCTTGTAGAACCGGGTCTAACCACGGTTGCCTTAGGGTTAGTCTTCTTCTTGTTGTTCTCCACATTATTCGTGGGCACGACGACGGCATCGGCATCAGCATCAGTAACGACGGCAGCAGCGGCAGACGGCGTGACGTTGCACTTGGCGGGCTCGACCTGGACGTTGCTCTCGACCACGTTGTCGGCGGGAACGTTGAAACTCTCCAACAAGACACTCAGAGGATCGCAATCCTCAATCCATCTCCTTCTCAATTGGTTCGCATGAGCAGTCACATGACTACCATCCAATCTCTGGATCTCATAGATCACATTTCCTTTCCTTCTGAGCACTACGGCTTCAGTCCACTTCTCGTGATTTGGACCATCCCGATCACGATAATACACAGTGTCTCCTTCAGCGAACTCTCGTGTCACCTTCTCATTCAATACTCTCTCCTCTCCCTCCCTGGGAGACATGAGAGTGAGACGACATCGAATCTTCCTTCCGAGGAAGATCTCTGCTGGAGTACACATCTTCAATTGATTATTTGGAGTGCATCTGTACATCATCAAGAACTTCTGCACGTTCTCATTCTCCGGACCTTCGCCTCTCATCTTCAACAGTGACCGTTTGAACGTATCCACGAAGCGTTCAGCCTGTCCATTACTCTGCGGATGATACGGTGGCGAGAACATGTGATTGATTCCATACTCCATACAGAATGCTCTCATCTTCTCAGACTTGAACTGAGTTCCATTATCAGACACTATGGTCTCCGGACTACCGTATCTTGATACGAAGTCTCTCAATGCTTTCACGGTTGCATCAGCCGTAATCCTTTCCATAGTCACGACCTCTGGCCATCTACTTTGAACATCAACAATGATCAAGTAGTATTTTCCATTCATTGGACCGGCGAAATCCATATGGACTCGCTCCATTGGTCGACTCGTCTCTGGCCACTTGATTGGCTCAGCCTTGGACGGATTCTTGGCAGCAATTGCACAACCTTCACAACATCTTACTAGGCTTTCGATATTCTGATCGATGCCGGGCCAGTACACATATGAACGAGCAAGAGCCTTCATACGTACCATGCCTGGATGACCACGATGCAGTTCCTTCATGACTGCTTCTCTCAATCTTGCAGGAATGATCACTCGTTCTGCCGTCATCAAGCATCCATTCACAGAAGAAATCGATTCTCTCTTCAGATAGTACGGTAGAATATTCTGATCCTTCGGAGGCTTGGGAGGCCATCCTTCATCCAGATATTTCTTCACCTTCAGAAGAATCTCATCATTCAATGTCGATGATTGAATATCAGTGACAGTTATGGGCATCGCCCTCACTCCTTCACGCAAGACTTCTTCGATGTCATCCTCCATTGCAACCTGAGCAATTACCATGTCTTCATCTTCTCGCGTGAACGAAGCCATCAATCGGGAAAGCATATCAGCCTTTCCGAAATCCTTCGTATTCACATACTCGATCTTGAAATCGTAGTTCGACATGAATATCGCCCATCGAAGCAATCTGTTAGCAGAATGCACAGGAATACCATTCTTCGATCCGAATATCGCAAGCAGTGGTTTGTGATCAGTCTGGAGAAGAAATCTCCTTCCATATACATATTTATGGAACTTCTTCAGAGCGAAAGTCAAACCGAGACCTTCCTTCTCTATCTGTGCGTACTTCTCTTCAGCACCGTTGAGGCGCCTTGATGCATACATCACTGGTCTTTCAGTTCCATCCTTGTATCGATGACTTATCACTGCTCCAATGCCATACTGGCTTGCATCAGCAGCAACAACGATATCCTCGTTAGGATCGTAGTGCGCTAGTACTGTCTCAGCACTGATAGCCTTTCGGATATTCTCGAATGCTCTCTGGCAAACAGGAGTCCATTCAAACTTGGCATCCTTCTTTAGCAATCGATCAAGCGGAGTACGCAGCTCCGACATATTCTTCACGAAAGCTCCATAGTAGTTGACTCCACCGAGAAACGATCTCAGTTGAGCTACATCCTTGGGAACTTGCATCTCTTTGAGTGCATGAACCTTCTTGGAATCGGGGTGACGTCCAGATTCATTCACGATGAATCCAAGGAAGTGGACTTCATTCTGTCCGAATGCACATTTCTCTGGTCGGATTCTGAATCCAGACTCACGAATCTTCTCGAGAACTCTCATCAGGTTCTCGTCGTGCTCTTCCTTCGTCCTTCCACTTACAATGACATCATCCAAGTATGCCACTGTCCTGCTCATTCCTGTCAACATCTGGTCCATTATAGACTGGAATATACCTGGAGCAGGCTTAACACCGAACGGTAATCTACGGTACTGATACAGACCACGATGCGTATTGATCACGAGTAGCTTCTTAGCTTCTTCGTCTACTTCAACTTGGAGATACGCATCTGAGAAATTGATCATGGAGAAAACTGTTCCACCTTTCAATGAGGCGAATATGTCTTCCGGCAGCTTGAGCGGATTAGTACAATCCTCCAGACAGTCATTTAGACCTGTCTTGAAATCAGCACACAATCTCTTTGCACCATTCTTCTTTGCGACTAGCAAGAACGGAGCCGCCCACTCCGAGTGTTCCACCTTGGAAATCACTCCCATATCACATAATCGATCGATTTCCTTATCACACACCTGCTGGCTGGCATACGGCACTGGCCGCTTGTTACGGAACACCGGCTTCACGCCCGGTTTCAGGTACAACTTAGCTGCAGACTTGTTGTACTTCCCCAGTCCAGGCTCACAAACTTCTGGGAAGACATCCTTTACCCAGGTTGTGTAGTCTCCTGACTTGATGTGTGCAATCACCGTTTCATCATTCTCATCTGAGAATGCTCTCTTCAAGTCTAGCTTGAAGAATACATCATTGCCGACTAGTCGAATCGGTCTTGGGGTGACGTGGACCCATGCGTCACACTTCTTGCCACAGTATTCCATTTTACTGCGGAACTTGCCGAGGATCTTCATACCTTGTCCATTTGCACATGATACGATACATGGAGCGGGAACCAACTCAGGGTTCTTCATCTCCTTCCAGTCAACCTCCGAGATGAGCGTCAGATCAGATCCTGTGTCAAGTTGACACTCCATCTGAGTTCCATCCATGGATACATTCACGTACACACGATTGCCTTCAATCTGATTGCAATCCTTCACTTGTACTGAATTGTTCCGGAAGTTCTTCTTCGGCCTCATTTTATTATGCTTCAACCAGCATCTCTCTTCAGTATGACCATTCTTGCTACAATGTGTACATTTCACATTGGCCTTTGATCTCTCGGTCTTTGGACTCTTCTGATTCTTTCCCTTATCATCTTCAGGTACTCTCACAATATTGGCTGTATTCGTCTGCACTGCTGAGCCTTCTCGCTCAAATGCTCTCGAATATCTTTCAATAGATGGTCCTTTAGTCACTTGACAATGTCTCCTTTCTCCACTAACAACTGTCTCTTTACTCGCTAACTTCTCGAGTATCTCATTGTTCTTCTTGTTTTGTTCACTCTGCACGTTCATGAACTGCTGTTGCATGTTCGCTATCATCTCCAATACCGATGCTAACGTAGTTGCTTCAGCTTCAGGCTTCTCCACTTCAGGCATCCGTACTACGAATTATATGAGTACACTTAGCTCAACCAAAAAAAATTCGCGACAGCCTTCGGCGTACACACAGAGAAAAAAGTGTTATATTTAACACCTCCTTGGGCTTGTGTACAATGGAGTACAGCTGTTTTGGTTGGTCTTTTAACACTTTTTTCTCTGTGTGTACTTCTTGCAATTCAACCTACTTGTAATCGCAACTACAAGTCTACCTGACACTCGCAAGTGCAGTAACTATATCTATACTCGCAAGTATAGATCTTCAAACCGTGCAATCGCAACTACAGGTTGGTAATATAATCCGATGAACTATATCTATATCGCAATATAGATCTTCCTGGACTCGTAATCGCAACTACGAGGAGGGACAACAAGAAGAAGAAGAGAAGAAATGAGCTCGTCAATCCTGGTCGCGTTAGCTCGTCAAACAATCCTGGTCGCCAATAATGTTATGTACTTGGACACAACACGTAGTAGAATAGAGACTTTATTGTAGAGATAGAAAAAGTACCACCGGTACAACAGGATGAACTAGATAAGAATGAAGGAATTACCAATATAGACAGCACGTCAACTACGATGACGTGTCATTAGCATAGAATAGGGTAATGTGGTCAAATGCAAATGTGTATGCTAAGATGCAGTTTGGTTATAATAATAGACTTTGGAGCATACATAGCAATCATGATCATTCCAAGTTAGATATTCATTATAGAGTCTATAATATATTACATATATTTATCGATTATAGAAAAGGTTTCATTCCTTCGATGACATTTACATTGAATCATACTTTATACTTTCATTCTCCATCTATATCAGGTGATGAATGGATGTTATTCGAATTTGAAAGTGTTAAAGCTGGTAAGATTCATCTAGTAGAACTAATATCAATCATAATATTAATTCAAGGAAATAGTAGAGGATTAACGATTGGGAAGATATGAAGTAGATCAGGAGATATGATAGCTTCATTCACTCAAGAAATTATGGTTAGAACTAAAGGAGAACCATCTAAATTATAATTGTTTTGTTTAATGTTATGTTGTGTTCTTCCCGCATAAATAATCATTAGGATCGAGTATCATTATCTTTACCTTTACATCTTTTGTTTGATAAAGTGTTAGGATGAGAGTTATTACAAAATCATTCATACGGATTATTGAGTACAAGTTATATCAAATCACACATTAATATGTAATAATAATATCAATTTTAGTTATAAATGTTTATCATTTCTTACAAATTACTGGCAAAACTAAAAGAAAAAAACCAGTGATAGTGATAGTATTGTTCTCTCTATATTCACGTTTGTCTTCTTTATCTCTTATTTACTCTTCTGTCAATCACTTTCTTATTCTTATTCTTATTCTTATTCTTATTCTTTATTCCATCATAATATACGTAACAAGAGAATAGGGACATAAAGGGATTGATGGATTTCCGTCGCTAATGTATCGATATCGGTGAGGGTTTTTGGGTACAGTGGCAGTTTGGGAGCTACTGGCGAATCTTGGAAAAAGGGATAATTATATGAGGGGAGATCTTAACTAGCGGGGTTGGTGGGAAGGTGAAAGGACTTTCTCACTTATTCCACTCCATTTCAATGCTTACAGAATAAGGAACGGAATGAACATTGTACTATGAAATGATGATATATTGTAGTTTGGTTCATTGCACCGAACTCTATCTTATCAATTCCTAGTCACTTCCTCTGTTCTTAACATCATGGAAGATCCAATCAAAGATTGTTTTAACTTTATTCAAATCAATAAGGATATCTACAGGTACATTCGTTATTTCAACAGATTATTCATTTTTGCAATTACAGAAATTTGACTTTAAACAATCCTGGGAATTCTAAATCTGCTTATGGAGGTTTACTCTGTTCACAGGTTATCAATTCCTTTTTGTTGTTGTTTTGAACATTTTATTATTATATAAATTGAAGGCCTTAGCAGCTTCTAATCAAACCGTTCCATCTCAATTCTATTGCCATTCTATTCAATGTATATTTACACAATCAGGTAATCATCTCAATAATGAACTATTATTCAAATTGTATCAAGTGATTACATAAGATGACAGAAATAATGAATTGATAGATAGAGTATACATACAATACAGTGCGCGACATAATTATAAGACACCCCTAAAATTTTGGGATTCTGGCCGAATGGTGAATGGAAATCGAAAGATGTATAAACCATTTGTATCCCCTCCTTGGATAACTAAGGTAGCCCACGTATGAGGGAATTCCATTTCCCGGTCAACGAGAAAATAATGATTTTCCGAAATTTTACCGCGACATAATTATAAGACACCCTGATTTTTTTCATGAATTGCTATTTTTTTAAAAACTTCTGCATAACAGCAACAGGGCAACAATAGGTTAATAATCGATGTTATGGCCCATTCTCGAGATTAGGCCAAAGGTGCGATTGGGCATGCTTCCATGGAGGGCAGAACACAATTGCCGCTCGATGTCGTCCCACTCCGTTTTGATGAAAGCCTTCAATTCGGCAACGGGTGCATACTGTTTGTTGTTCTTATGCACACGACGAACCATGATGCCCCATATGTTCTACATGTGGTTTATATCGGGGGAACCCGTCGGGCATGGGAGAACAGGGATGTTCTTGACTGCGAACAATGATTTCGAGGGGTGTTGGCATGAATGGATGCACTGTCTTTCTTCGAGACCAGATGGTGGGCACGGTTCTTGCTCATGAACAGAATAAGGGTGGTCTGGTGCATCACGTGATACTCCGGATAGTCCATCCTGCTGGAGCTGAAGGAGATGGGCTTCATGTCAAATTTTGGAAACGCGCCCAGAACATTACCAAAGTTCCTCCAGCTGAAATAACGCGGATCGTTGAGAAAATCATGTCAGAAGCAGTTATATCCGTCAGGAATATAAGGATTGAACTTGTTCTTATCAGTTAATGCAATCAGAAACCGATAATTTGAAAATTTTTGAAAAAAATATGATGTACCGTACTGGGGCGGGTTCCCAAAATTTGACATGCCGCCCATCTCCTTCAGCTCCAGCAGGATGGACTATCCGGAGTATCAAGTGATGCACCAGACTACTCTTGTTCTGTTCATGAACAAGAAACGTGTCCACCATCTGATCTCGAATAAAGACAGTGCATCCATTCATGCCAACACCCCTCGAAATCATTGTTCGCAGTCAAGAACATCCCTGTTCTCCCATGCCCGACGGGTTCCCCCGATATAAACCACATGTAGAACATATGGGGCATCATGGTTCGTCGTGTGTATAAGAACAACAAACAGTATGCACCCGTTGCCGAATTGAAGTTTTCTGCCCTCTATGGAAGCATGCCCAATCGTACCTTTGGCCTAATCTCGAGAATGGGCCATATCATCGATTATTAACCTATTGTTGCCCTGTTGCTGTTATGCAGAAGTTTTAAAACAATAGCAATTCATGAACAAAATCAGGGTGTCTTATAATTATGTCGCGGTAAAATTTCGGAAAATAATTATTTTCTCGTTGACCGGGAAATGGAATTCCCTCATACGTGGGCTACCTTAGTTATCCAAGGAGGGGATACAAATGGTTTATACATCTTTCGATTTCCATTCACCATTCGGCCAGAATCCCAAAATTTTAGGGGTGTCTTATAATTATGTCGCGCACTGTATATGTATAATAATTGGAATAATTTCAGTTTATAAGACAGAATCGGTTGATTATCATGTCAAACGAATCTTTGATGGAAGATCATTTGTTACTCGTTCAGTTGAATGCAAGAAAGGAGACAAGATTATTTTCACTGCACTAATATCTTATCATAAAGTCTTCTTATATTAACACCTAAATCTTATATAAAAATATAATATTTAGATTGAACCTGATTCATGTTCTCATCAATCAACAATTCCTTCAGTTCCTCCTCCTGAAGATTGTCCAGTTGTTGACGTTTTATATCAGTATTCATTAGGTTTCATTTCCATATAATCAAATAACGAATGAATAATTATATTCCAGCTTGGATTAGTCCTGAACAGAGAAAGACGAAGCAAATAAGAAGAGTTATTACTCCTTATGAAGTAATTATACTAATGTATTTGTAGTTACTTTCTATTTAATTACATCTTATCTAGGCTAGATGTGCTGATTTGGATCGGTTTCATAATCATAAAGACCCTTCTTCTAAATATCATTTCTGGATGAAATACAAAGTAATTATGATTTTTTTAAATGTGAAATCATATTTCAATTTTAGTATCCTTTGAATGTACATCAACGAAATAATGAAGCTTTATTGTACATAAGTGATGCTCTTCCTGTTCTACTTGTATATAATGATCATACAAAGTTTGAAAATTATATTGATTATATATTATATTAAGTAAATGTATTGATTGATTATAGAAATGGTTTTACTCCTTCGATGACATTTACATTGAATCATACAGTATACTTTCATTGTCCATCTATAACTGCTGATGAATGGATGTTATTCGAATTTGAATCGAATAAAGCAGGTTTGAGTTAACTATATTACCCCACAAATCCTTCATTTGAAATCGTTGCATCGACATCCATCAGTTATCTCACCCAAATCCATTGATATTCTTGGTCTAATTCATGATGGAAATATTTTTTTAAATGCTCTTAACTGAAGGAAATGGTAGAGGATTAACGATTGGAAAGATATGGAGTAGATCAGGAGATATGATTGCTTCATTCACTCAAGAAGTTATGGTTAGAACTAAAGGAGAACCATCTAAATTATAATTGTTAATGATTATTGTTGTTGTGATAAAGTCTTACAGTCTGAATCGTTCAAAAAGAGATTGTACATATAAAAGTGTACATATATTAGATTCATTCTCCATTCACTTCATTCTCTCTCTATCTATTCCGTTTTTCCCCTCTATTATCTTCTTGTACTGTTATCACTAAGTTCAATCCATTCCATTCCAATGCTTGAAGATCCTATCAACGAAAACTTCAACTTTACAGAAGTAAGCAAGGACATCTTCAGGTTTCAATTATGATAAAATCATTTCCAAATTATCTTTCATTCAGAAATTCTGCATTAAAAGTTCCAGGAATTCGAGATAGAGCTTATGGGGGATTGATTGTTTCTCAGGTTTATTTGGATTATTTATGATTATTGATATAGTGATATTTAAGGCTCTTTATGTATCTGATATAACAGTTCCTTCTGATCTATATGCTCATTCTGTTCAATCTATATTCATATTACCAGGTTTATTCAATCCTTTAGATACCAATAATATATTGATCATAGTTGATGTGAATGGATTCGTTGATTACAAAGTGGAAAGATTGTTTGATGGAAGATCATTCGCTACTCGATCTATTCAATGTATACAAAATGGAAAGATTAGCGTCATTGTACAGATATCATACCATAAAGTACTCTTATTTAATATGTTATATTAATACATTTTTAAAATGTTCAAAATATATTTTAAATAATAATAAATTAAGACGGAACCTCATTCATGTCATCATCAATCAATAATGCCATCAGTTCCTTCCCCAGAAGAATGTGAAGAATTCAATATTCATATGAATTATAAAAATGGTATTTTAAAGAATATTCGAATCTATAATCATTTGTAGCCTACACTCCTGCTGATCAACGAATAGAATCAATCGATAATAAAATAAATATGAAGCATTATCCATACAATGTCAGTTTGATAATGAATGTATCATACTTTTTTCCGAATATTTTCTATTTAGTGGCGAAGTACGAACTTTGATCAGTTCCAGAGAGAAACGAATCCCTATGCTAAATATCCTTTCTGGGTGAAATATAAGGTGATCTTTGATCTTTTGAATGATATAATTGATATATCATTTAGTTTGAAGTAGATAATGATATTCATCGTCAAAGACAAACTCTTCTATATATCTCTGATGCTTGTCATAATCTTATGGTATTCAATGCACACAATAGGTTAATAGTAATCAATCAATATTTCAATAATTGTTATTGATTAATAGAAATGGATTCGTTCCTTCGATGAGCTTTACATTGAATCATATTGTATATTTCCATTCACCGATTATTCAAGCAGATCAATGGATGTTATTTGAATTCCAATCGATAGTATCTGGTATCGATATTTGAATGATTCAATCAATAATCATTATGATATAGGTAATGCTCGTGGTTTATCTCAAGTGAAAGTATGGAATGAAAAGGGAGATATAATAGCATCAATTAATCAAGAAGTGATTATAAGAACAAGGGGACAACAATCTAGATTGTAATTATTATCCATGATGATAAACTTTTTTTAAAGAAAGTACAATCTACAAGTTAAAAATAAAAAGAAGACGAACTATATTTCGTATTGTGTTCATTCAAAAGGGCGAATCTTCTGTATATATTAGATAGTTGTCATAATCTAACTGAATTCAATATTCATTAAAAGTATCTTTATTTCTCGTTCCATCTATAATCAATCAATTACAGTGACAATGATTTTTATCAATGATTTCTTAATTGAATCATAACATACATTAAGCGAGCATAATTTTTATGAAAATATCTTATGGAAGTTTAATCCAAAATAGATTAATCATCTAAAAATCTAATGAAAATAGTTTATTGTTTAAAGATGGTCTATAAATAGAGATATGTTTGGAATAAGTTATTAGAAGACAAAAAGAAGAATCTAAATTAAGATTAATCCATGTACATATTGTCTTCGATAACATTTGAATAGGAAATAAAACATGCGTGATAAGGTCATAAAGTCTGTCAATCGTATATAATGAATTAAATAGAAATATAAGCAAGAAACATCACATTAATATTGTGACGTCAAAATCGAAGTAAAATATATTGAAATGACATTCTGTTCTTCTATATAAAGATGATCAACAAGAGTGCAGTGTGTACTAAGGGTATTGAATGAGTGAACATGGACTAGACTACATCATAGATTAGATATAAGAGTGTATCGTCTCTTCTTCTTCTTCTTTCTTTTCTATTCTTATATTGATTAGTGGTTAGTTGTTTCTTATGGATAATCCATTGAAAGATTGTGATGAATTCGAAGAAATCGATAAGGATGTATTTAGGTATCTTTGCTATTTTTTCATTGATTTCTTATTCGACCATTTCTTGAATTGCTCTATCATTTTATTCATTTCAGAAACTATAAACTACACGCACAAGGACACGCGGATAGAGCATATGGAGGAATGATATGTTTCCAAGTATTCATATATTAATATTATCAATAGATAATTAATGAATTCAGTCATTAGCCGCATCAGATCGAACTGTTTCATCTAACCTAATTATTCATTCAATACAATGTGTATTTATAATGGGAGGTATAAAATATATATCTTCTCTAAACGTTAATATCACTCATTTTCAGTTGATAGTTCATCTTATGCTGATTATCATGTCAAACGAATCTTTGATGGTCGTTCATTTGCTACTCGTTCTGTTGAATGCAAACAGAATGGAAATATTGTTTTCATCGCTCAGATATCATATCATAAAGTGAGTTTCTAATCATATAAATAATATAATCATATAATATAGAAAGAAGAAGATTCATGTGTTCATCAATCATCAATTCCTTCCGTTTCTTCTCCTGATAAATGTCATGGATTTGATTACATTACTAATTATTCTGAAGGTTTGAATCGTTTTTTGTTGTTGTTAATAATCTCTTCTATTAAGCATTCAAAGAAGCGAAGTATAGAAATAAAGATATAAATAATGAAGAAATTATGAAGATATATTCATTCGAAGTAACTCTTTTAAGTAATACAAAAAGATATCTATATTCACATTTTCCCTTTTCCTTGTACGAGAGAGTGAAGTGACTTCATTAACTTGATTAAGATGAGAAGTACTGACTATAATAGATTCTCTTCCCCTGGAGAACCAACAGATAAACATTATCTATGGGTTAGATATAAGGTTATCACACTTCCATTTCAATATCATTCAATATCTTCATTTAGTTTCCATTAGGAGATGATCCAAGGAAGAACAGTCAAGCTTTATTGTATATGTCGGATTCTGTTCATAATATTATTGTATCAAATCCTCATTCAAGGTTAATCTACTCATTTGTCACCAACTTATGAAATATCAATATTACTTTTCTTTTCTGTTTTCAGAATAGGATTTATTCCTTCAATGAGTTTTTCATTGAATCATACATTATATATTCATACTCCATTTATTAATTCAAATGATTGGATGTTATTCGAATATGAATCAACCAAAGCAGGTATGAGAATATCTTCTATTCACTTTCTATTATTGTTTATTCAGGCAATGGAAGAGGATTGTCACGAGGTCGAATATGGTCGATAAATGGAGATATGATTGGATCTGTTAGTCAAGAAGTTATTATTAGAACACAAGGAGAACCATCTAAATTGTAAACAATAGTTGAAAGAATAAACAAAATGAACCGCATATTGCCTTTGGTTACGATCATATCGATCTACAGTTTATTCAATATACTCAATGAATAAAATTATAAAATTTTTTATTTCCTCTGCTTAAACTGCGTGTTATAATGAACTTTTGTTCTGAATAAATGTTTGTCTCCAATGTTGTCAATAGTTATATACATATGATTGTCTGCATTTCTTCAATGTCGGTTGTGAAAGGAACAACTTGTAAGCCTTTACATGGTTCAGAAGTATTCGATGGATGATACGATTGCTAATATTTTTATTGGAACTTGAGACCAAGAACGACAGATCAAATCTCAGTTCAAAGTTTTTATAAGATTAGTGTAGACCAACGATTATGGATGTATCTCGTTTAATACCTAAAAGGGGGATTAAGAAATAAATCTTCTTCAGTTTCACCAAAGTGAATGAGCTGTGCTGTCAAAGGAAGTCCGATGCCCAATAATTTCTATATAATCATTCAATTAATATATGGAATTCCTTCTATTTCCCTATGGATTCTTATAATATTTATTATATTTCGTAAAAGTAATAATTTATTAAATCATCCTTTCTATGTCACATTTGCGTTATTTGGAATAGTTGTGAGTTATTAATTATACATTTTTTTATTATTAAATACGATAAATAAATATCAGAGTTGTATTGTATTCATAAATGATATGATATTCACTCGTTTCTTTTTAACTGGATGGATGTGTTCTAAGTTATTCAATATATTTTCTGATCCATCATATTGGTTAACTATAACTGTATTCATTGATATGTATCTATTTGGATGTCAAGTTAGTTAATTTATTATATTCCTCATATATTCATTCTATTTATAGGTAAGTGGATCAATACTTATGACATTAAATCGTCTATTAGCTACAATCTTCATTTATCGTAAAAAGACAACAATATATCATTTCCAAGTAACTTCACTTTATATTCTCAGCTATCATATAGGGTGATGTAAACAATAAATTGTGGCAAACTTGTGCTTTTTGCAGGTGCGTGACAAGGATTGACAACTTTATCGCACCCAATTGCAGTCAGACATCAAATTTAATACAGATTGTTGTCAATGTGTCTAATAAATATTAGTGGTTGCAATTAATGACTGAACTGTTGACAGACAAGAAAAATGAGGATGATACAAGTCATGACCAGAGAAATGTGCTTCTTTCTAGTCAGACAACAAAAAATCTTCTTTTTGATGTCAATCGATTCTTGCCTTCTCATTGACATCAAAACGAATATTTTTTGTTGTCTGAATAGAAAGAAGCACATTTCTCTAGTCATTCCATTTTTTGGTGCATTTTCACATCCTCATAATAATGATACGATAGTTCATTAGTCAAAGCGGCGCACCTCAGACGGGTTTGGTGACGCGGCGGAGAGTGTGACAGAGAGAATCATTTGATGCCATCTCGCACGCACACCCTCTCTAATGCAGCCCACCAAACCCGCCTGGCATCCGCCTCGCCCTCTTTATAAGTTGGAAAACGTGATTAGCCATTCATTGTTGCCTCGCTATTACAGAGGCTGAACTAACGTGTTCTGACATGTATCATCCTCAGTTTTCTTGTCTGTCTACGAAATAGTCACTATCTGTTGCCACATTTATTTATTTCATACTTTTGACTACAATCGTTTTACTTTTTGAAGTCTGACAACAAAGTTCTCCGATAAAGTTGTCAATCGTTTGCCGTTGTCACACACCTGCAAAAAGCACAAGTTTGCCAAAATTTATTGTTTACATCACCCTATATGAATGATTCATTTTCAGTTCTGGAAACAAAACATGTTATTCTTTGTTTTCTTTCAATTCTTTCCATCATTATTCTTTAGTTGGTATTTACTTCCAACACTTTCATATGTAACTCCATCTATTGATGGAGGATTAAATATTGTTTATATCAAAATCTATCCATGGGTAAGAACATAATATCAAGTATAATGAAAGAATTAGACATTTTCATATCTCTACAACACTATTTTCATTGATAATCTCTGGAATAAGTGGAATCTCTGTATTCATTATGACATTCATAACTATTATTCTCATTAAACGAATCAAGAAAACGAAGTCCAATCGACTAGAAAAGAATATATTTATAACTGGATTATTCCAATCAATATCTGTTTTGATACTCAGTATATATCAAGTGAGATTATTATATTTATCTTGATAAGTTTAATCTCAATTAGATTTATTCTTTACATTTACATTAACTAATTATGTCATGGATTTTATATTTTTACTGGGATTCATAGAATGTACTGAATGATATTAACTTATAAATATTTAATTTCAGTTATCCATGTATATCCTAATATCAAATGGTCTTATACCTTTATGGTTATCTCCATTAAGATCATTCTTCTGGGATTTCTATTCATTTGCCCCTGCATGGGTTGCTCTTTTCACAAATGAACACATGAAAAGAGTTATATGGAACAGAAATGGATCAATTATTGGGAATTCGAATGTAACCCCTAACTAGAGATTATTGTGCATATCTTCACAATGTAATCTTTTGATTGAGGATAAAGATTGGCCACCATTTGGAGTCTATACACTATAGATCAATTGACACTCTCTGACTGAATTGTGTCTGAACTGAAAGGAGAGAGAAGAAGGGGGAGGAGGGGGATGGATGAGTATGGGGGGATGGAGAGGGAGAGGATATATTAGCGTGTTCGCGTAAGAACCCTCCTTTCACAAGTAATCCGCACACCCATTTTAACGAAAATGGGATGAGTGTATTTTCTTAAAGTCCTTCAAATAACCAGCCTTTGCTACATCGAAATTGATCTACCGATCTTTTGTTTCGTCGGTTAAATATCGATTTTTCAAAAACTAAAAATTCATGTAACAATCTTCATTATTAACCGTACAGAATTTTTTACTCTACACAATAAGCATATTCAGATCTTCCACATCAAAAAAAAATTATTTTAATTTTTTTCCGGTTACAGTAATTATTTAACTGACTAAATCGTTTCGATGTTTTTTGGCCCATTAGATTGGGCATATCAAATAGTATTATGTAGAATATTTCACTCGTCTTTGATAATTGAACTCACATTCGTTATACTTCGCGTGTTCAATTACCCCATTATATTTCATTTTATTCTGAATCTACGTATCGATAAAGAGTTGAAGTATGTATGGTCTTATTTTTATCTTTTATTTTCTAAATATATATTTTGAAAAAGTAAAATCCTATATGATTTTAGTTTTTTTGAAAAATCGATAACTTCGAAGAAAAGATCGGTAGATCAATTCCGATGTAGCATCGATTCAGAATTTAAGGCTTTCATAAAATAAACTCATTTCTTTTTCGTCAAAATAGGTGTACGGATGTCGAGACTCTTCTTACGTGAACTCACGGATGGAAAGATGAATAGATAGATAGATCGACTAAATGGCTATCCTTCTATCCATCTCTCCTGACTCATCTCTTCCTTCATTTAACCCTCTATATCTTTCTCTAACTCTATCTCTATCTCTTCTATTCTCTTCTCTTCTCATCCTTCTTCCTATCCGTTTCTTCCTCCTCTTCTCATTCTCCTTTAACATGTCTCTTGTCACATTTCTTAACATCTCCTCCTTCTTCTTCTTCAATTCTATTTGCCTTCAATCGTATCCATTTATTGTAAACGTTGTCTTCATTCGTCTAATATCAATTGTAACCATGGTCTATCATCTTCTCTATCAATCGACCATCTTTCATTCCATGTTTATAGTTCCATTCATTGTTTTGTATGATTGTCATTGTATTCACTTCCTCTTCAGATGGAATTCAATTGTACATTAATCAACCGATCAACACTTCATAATGTATTCCTCTATGCTAAGATCTTCTATGTTCTTCCTTCTGCTGTTTATCTCAAATTCCTTCTAGTTGCATTAATATGTGGAAGGTTTGTGAATAGAAGATAATTAGAGTATTCATATGAGATAGTTTTGAGTAATCTATTCCTTCTTATAGGCATAGATCTCGTTATTCAAGTATATTCTATAAACTAATACAATTTGGAGTATGGATGGTTAGTATCCTTTCAATACTATGAATACAACAAAGGAAATGGTCCTTTGAGTGAAAGAGAAAGTATACTCGTGTACATATGTTGTGTAAGAATGAATGATAGTGATTGATGTATGAGAGATATCACCTATCTTACTCTATCATAAACTGTTTACATTTTGGTACGAAAGATTAGTTCTATAATCTGTAATTAGAAGAGAAAGAGAGTAACATTATGATGATCTGTATCTATTTATTTTAGGCTGTTATTGTTCATGTTCCTCATTCCGTTACTCAAATCATATCTAAAAGACCAAGTCTATTCTGTCCTATGTATGATGCACTATCTGAACCTACATTCTGGCTTACTCCATATCTATTTATTACTCAGGTATTATTGATCTTTGATTTTTATTTTATCAATCAATGATTCTTTCTAGGTAGCAGACACTCTTCGTATTCTTATTGCCACAACAATAGCCTTTTATCGATTCCATTCAATTATTGATTATTCTTCATCATCGAAGGTATACTGTAACTTTCTTCTTTCCGTTCAAGACCATTGTTCTTTCAGTTATGGGAGGGACGTACATTATTGATTGTTCTCTCATTGATTGCTATTTCTTGTTTTGTATACATTCCAGTATTCTTTTCTCCTGGATATGTTATAGTTGAAGATGAAGAAATGTTGTTCAAATCTGTACCAATTGGATGGGTTCGTATCATTCTAAAATATTATTGATTGATCTATCATTGATTGATTGTATCATTACAGTATTCTTCTGAAGCAGTCGGTGTGGGAATCTGCATCGCTTGTTCCATTGCATTGATAATATCACAACTATATCTATGGATTAGTGGAAAGGTACCACACTATACACAATGATCTACATTATTGATTATCTTCATTTCAGAATCAGACTAACAATAAGGCAAATGAGAGAATGGATCCAAGTTTGAATATAATAGGATTCACTGAAATCATTCTAGTTATTCTCTATACAATCATTCAGGTTAATCATAATGATCTTTGATCTTTACTAATCAATCAATATATTCAGACAATGATCTTCACATATGATCATTATTCATCTCATATTCCTGTTATTTGTATTATATTGTATCTTCTAATATCTGATGGAGTTGGATTTCTTCCTCCATGGCTTCTATTCTTCATTTCTCATAATATCAGAGAAGATGCAACTCCATTCAGAAGAATCTATCTACTCATTAAAAGAAAGTTCTTTAAAAAGACTGAAGAAACTCCATTATCTCGTCTCCAGACTCCTTCTTCTACTATGTTATAATCATATTACTAACTGTACATATACATTCTTGTTCAATCATTTTTGTTTATACAATCGGGTTATTTTGATCTCAGGTCTAAGATAAAGATTTCATAGTGCTATATTTTCCTCTTATTCACATATGAAAAGTATACACAAATTGATTAAAACCGCCTGGTATCTATTAGAGCATTAAATGCTCGTTATTTATACAAATATATTTATCAAGTGCCAATTAGTATAATAGATACAAATTATCATCTCTGATGGATGCAATGAAAAGTTGAGTTGATGAAACCCATGCACATCACGATAGGGATTTAGTATGAATTGAAGGGAAATACAATAACTCTTTCTCATTAGTTTATCTTGTATATTGTAATGAATAATGCCCATAATATATGCGAATCATTACCATTTTCTTTATGGCCCTTACGACTGAAATATCATTGATCAGTTGAAGATTAATTCTTTAATCTCCACAATGAATTCATTGAATATCTGATTCACAAATGATCACTACAGTACTATTTGGATGTATTTCATCGTGAATAAATAGTATATACGAGTATTGAAGGTCCTTCTTTATTCATTGAACACATTCTCATTCAATTCGTTCTACTCCATTTACTTCAATCAGTCAACTTTTGTGATCTCTCTTATGATCTTAATAGAAATCATAAAACACAAACATGAACACAAAAATTTCTCGCTTGTTTTCATCATTGGAATTCATAGGAAAAATGTGGTATTGTTTCTTAGATTATTGTTAGTCAAGACGTTCATATTTTTGGGAAATTCGCTTTACCATAAGTCGACCATTATGAATATGATGAGGTTACCTCATTTCATTAGAATATATATGATAAAATTATCACCCAGACGTTAACTCTTTCTACATCAATATGAAAGTTCAAGCTCGTTGATCACTCAATTTATTATTTTTATTTATTTATTATATTTATTTAAAATATTTATTAGCAAATCTATCATTGTAGAGCATTTTAGTAAATTCAACAATAGTTTTACCAATCATGTTTCATTGTGTAACACTTCGTTACAGTATCTAATGTATTATTTCATATTTGGTACCATCTTTGTTCCATACAGTAACCAATCCCCAAATGATAAATATTATTTTATCGTTTTTTTACATTCCAAAAAATCTCTCAATCATTTTATAGTTGAAATAAACGAGTTTTAAAAACTCGATAAATATTTTGCAGTTCACAATGTTGCAAAGGATTTTGTCATTTCCCAATGAATTTATCTCATTTATATACTGAATGGAAATGGAAATATTCATCATTAGTCGCCGTACAAAATCAGAAATCCTCTTGTAATTCGTTACTTTTGGTCCAAAAACAGCCAACTCTGAGAGGATGGGGAAGAAAACGAGAGAACAGAAGAAAATGAAGAGAGAACAGAGAAGAACGACCGATCAAAAAAGTAGAGGGGTAGGAATAACCAACTTTTCTAAAGTCTCTACGCACTCTCAATTTTGCCGTACAGCGGCAGATCATTCATTTTTCATATTAACAAGAATATTTATTATAGAGATTTGATATACTATCAACTCTCTCATTGTTCTTTTGCAATATTATAGTTCTCTCATTTCTCATTCTATTCTTTATCTTCCTATTATATCGTATAAAATTGATCAAGCAAGAATTTTTTAATATAAGAACAAGTAAGCCAACTTCAATTCCATGGTTATTCTGAATCAAAACTTAAAAATGATCGTATAGAAATGAATTTTTGATAATATTTGAACGATAAAAAATGTATTTGTAGTGATTTCTATTTAACAAATGCATTCACAGATTCTCAATGAACGTTTCAATTTTTTTCAAATATGAAAACATCCGAAAATATTAATGAAATAACTTTATAAGTTAACGATTGCACATAAAAAAGAGAACTACACGTATGAGATAAATAATTAATGAATAATATGATAAATAATTTAATCATCTTCTGGATTGACAACATTCATTTTAGCTTCTTGAATATCATATGAATCATTCTTATAAAATGAATCAGGATATGATTGAGTTGAGACTGATGATGAATGATTACGTTCACTGTAAATCATTCATTTATTGATTGATTGGTGTAATCAATAATATCATACCCATTTGCTTTAATAGCAAGCATAGGTGGAATAGATGGAAGTTGTGGTTTCTTCTCGGTTTTCGTTATAGCAATGAAGTCTTTTGACTTCTTATTCAGATTGTGTAATCTATGAATACAAAACATTCAATTGATTCTGACTTCTTCAGTTTACCTTCTCTTATAGAAACAAACCATAAGTGAGAATATGAATATAACAATAACAAGAAGAGTAAAGAAGAATAAAAGAATAATGAATACAGGAGCGATATTGCTCATTATCATCATTTTTTCTTCTATTTCATTTGAATTATTCTCATATCTCTTCAATATTCATTAATTATCACAATATCTTATAATATTGATATACCTTATTAGGTCTAACAATAGGAAGTCCTTCTACTCCTTCAGATCTCAATCTATCCATCTTAGCTATCATCTTATCTCCTGCTATAGGTTCTCCACTATCTTTACCAGTAAACACTAAGAAGATATCAGAAACATCACTTCAATGAATATATTTGATTAATGATATAATGACAATGATAAATACTTTAATAGTTTGCCATGTTGAGTACTAAATCCAATATGAGATAAATGAACATCACTTGAAGTTGATTTGGAGAGTTTTCTATAATGATTAAGAGTGAGAATAGATAGAGTAGATAGATATATCATACGTTGTAATCTCATCAAGAACTTTTCTTGTCATTCTTGAAGGATCTCCATTTACTTGGGCTACAACCAAATCAGATTGAGAATGGACAATTACCTTGAATCAATCAATAATTTACACTTTATTCAGCTAATTGACTTACTTTGATTGAAGCAAAACTTTCATGTCCATGAGAATCATTTCTATCAGAGGCAGCCAATAAGATATTGAATGTTCCACCAGTGAAGTCCCTGATTATCAGAATGGTCTTACAAAGAATAAATACAGTAATCCTTACTTAACATTCTTTTCTAATCTAATATCTCCACTATGTTCTCCAACACTGAATATATGATCTACATGATGGACCATCTTTCTATATTCAAATGTAGTTGTATCAATACGATAGAACACTCCAGATGTATCCTCATCTATATAATATATGATTATTGATTAATTATATATTGATTACCTTGAACAATATCAGGGTCTTCAGCTCTAACTCTAATCAATACTGATCCAGGTACTGTATCATCATTCAGAATTATTGTTTGAGTATCGATTAGGAACTTCGGGGCATTGTCATTTCTGAGTGAAGAATAATATATGAATGAGTTGATATGAAGTATTCTTACACATCATCAACATGAATGATTACGTTGATAGAATCTGTGTGTTGGGATGAACTTGAATCAGAATTGGAAGCTAATACTGTGAATCTAAAATGAATATATTGATTGATGAACACACTTTTTATTGAACCTATGAATATCTTGAAGTTCTCTATCCAATGGTCCAATCAATTTGATTTCTCCACTTTCTGAGTTGATTGAGAAAAGATCAGAAGGATCTTCTAATCGATAGAATATCTGATAGATCATATCATTATCGATTGTATTTAGATGAATGATACCTTATCAATAAGATCTTTATCATAAGCTTCAACTGATCCTATGGTTGTGTTAAATGGAGAATTCTCTCGAATCTAAAATAATTGATAAACAATGATCACAAAATAGTAAATTAACCTTGAACTGAATTTCCTTCTGAATAAATCGAACAGGATTATCATTATGATCAATGACACGAAGTTCAGCTCCCAGTTTAGTTGTTAAACTACGACTACGAAGGCCAAGAATTACCTGAAAAGCATTTAGGAAAATAAAATTTTATAATATTTTATATTTGGAGGGACGATTTCGTGAAGGCTGCTGGTCCTCAATTCATGCAAATTGCGAGGCACAATCGTTCGGAATGGATAAATTTCATGGCAACCCAGCTACGAAACACCCATTAGCTGATAAAGTTGTTCAATGTCAAAATGTCAATATTTTAAATAATAAAACAAACCGTAATTCTGGGTTGATCTCTTTCAGAATCAAAGACTCGATTGGTAAGAAGTTCTCCAGTCTTTTTATTTATTGAAAGATCTTTTGTTGATTGAGAAAATCTATAAAGAAAAAGGATTTAATGGATTCTATTGAAGATGACGAACTCATTCTTTTCCGTGTCCCATAGTGTAAATTCTAGATTACATTTCTCATTGAGTGGATTTGCTTTCACTTGACCAAGAGCAAAATTGATTGGAGTATTCTAAAATACACACGATAAAGATATCTAAGATGAAGATATATAGATAATTTGATACCTCATGAATTTCATAAACAAAGTTTCCTCCATTTTCAGTAGAAAGATCGAATGATGGATGACAATCAAATGAATGAAGAACTTCCATATTAACCTTTAATCAATTGGATATTCATTTATCCATTTCATTTATTGATTGGTAACATTTAAAACCTCAGCAGTTGCCATATGAACTCCATCACTAACAATAACTTCAAAGATAAATGTTCCCTCTAGTCCTAAAGTAATGATTTAGATGATTTATCATAAACTACGAGTAAACCTTGAATGGGCGAAGTAGTCGTAACAATTCCTTCACCATCAATCGATAATAGTTTAGATAACATAGAACTATCATTAGGTACTCTTATTTCATAATGAAGGATCGAATTATCTCTATCCTCTGCCTATTAAATTATGAATGAAAAGAGATATGATAAGAAATCATATACCTTTGCTTGTACAACAAATGATCCAATTGGAGCATCCTCCATTATAGTTGATACTAGATTTGGATTAGGGAAGAATGGTTCAGAATCATTCGAATCACTTATGATTAGAGAAATCTCAAATTATTATTAATAGAATGATGGAGTAATGAATCGAGTAATGAATAGAGAATGAGTTATCATTATTTGTAAAAGCTAAGAGACAGAAACATTTAATACTTTTGCAGAACCAACTTTCAAGCTTTTCTAAATTTTATTTTCTGGAAGTAGTTAAGTTATTTTCTCTTTCATTGTTTACATTGTGTTTGTTTGTTTCATTGTTTTTTTACAAAACATTACTTACAGGTGCAATATCAAATATTCCAGTAGAATCAATAGCTTTGACGAATAAATGAAGTGATTCATCCTTTTCTCGATCTAATTCACGACGAAGAGAAATATGTCCCTGATATGATATGATAGAAGAAGATAGACAAGATGGACTTACCTTATCATTAACTTCAAATAGATCAGAATGAATTCCTTCAAGTTCATAATGAATTGTATCTCCAATATCTTCATCTGCAGCCAATACTGTTAGAATCTATAAGAGATCTATTCAATTATACAATTGAATCATTAATTATACCTTAGTTCCAGGTCTTGTATCTTCTTCAATCGTTGTATTATATGATGAAGAAGTGAACTTTGGAGGTTTATCCATTACTATTGTAGTGACTACACGAAGTGGAATCTGTAGAACAATTGATATTAATGAATATTGATTGATTGATTGATTGATCTACTTGAATAGAAGTAGAAGTATTTAGATGAGAAGCAACAACAACTGCATTGATCTCTTTTACTCCGCGTATTGATTTAATTGTTCGAACGACACCTATAACAGAGGAAGAGATAGGTGATCATATATCAATCATTCAACTAACCAGACATTGAATCGATCTCAAACCATTCAGCTCCTTCATTAAGTTCATACCTCAAGTAATTATTGATTGATTTCATAATCAATAAAGATTCTTACCAGAATTCACTTCTTATTCCATTAGAGATAGATGGTTTAGCAGATACAGTATAGATGTATCCACCGATGGGAAGATTTTGTGGTACTGATACTAACTAAAGAAATGATATGAATAATCTATTATACTATTCCAATGAGACTTACCTCTGGAACTCGATTTGGTTGAAGAAGAGGAACTATTGATTTGGATGACTCTAGAGCTTCAACAATTATAAGAAGACTTGCTGAAATGTAATATTTTATCTTTGATCTTTGATCTCTTGGTAACCTCTATCAGGTATTTCATTAGGATGATTATCATCTCTAACTTCAACTTCTACTCTCATTGAAAGTACTTCCAAGGCAGAAATATCTTCATCAAGGTATAGTTTTCCTATTGTTCCATTATCTTCTAATCGGAATAATCGAGTGAAATCAGGATCCTATAAGATCAATATTGATTGATTCAATAGATTATTGATTATTGATTACTTGTAAAGGTGTTCCAATCATATCATTAGCAGTAGTTGTTAGAATAGAAAAGTGAAGATGAGAATCTTCATCTCTATCAGTAGCTATGAATTGATGAATAAGGGAATCAACTTGAATATCTAAATGATATCATAATTGTATTTTAATCAATCGATAATCATTTAATCACTTCTTATTATCGTAATTATATTATCTTTCTTAGTGAATTTAGGAACATATGATCCAATTCCTTCAATTAGAATCGATACAGGAACTACAGCTATTGATTGACCAGATGATGCTAGAACCTATAATCAATTTATTGATTATTTTAACCCACACTATTTATGTTTACCTTTAGATCAAATTTCTGATCATCCTTTTCTATTTCTCCAGTATATCTAACCTCTCCTGTTCTATTATGAATCTTTAAAAATGTACAATTAATAACAATTTGATAGTTAATTGATTACTTGAATGACATCATCACAAACTCCTTCAGATATAGAGAAAGTAACACTTCTTGTAGATGCAATTGATTGTAGTCTCAATTGACCCAATCCAGATTCACCAGGAGAAGCACGAAGATTATATTCACTCTTAATATACTCTATTTTTATCTAATGAAAAACACTGACAAGAAACGTAAACATATATCACTCCCTTCAATTTAAGAACCTCTTTTCTTTTCGTCACTTTTGAATTCTTTGAAATACCACATATTCTATTCAATATATCTCATATCAATTGATAGTATACCTCTTCAAATTGAATTCTCCTCTCAATAGATAGACCACTCTTTACAATGACTTCAATGATTGTCTCCTTCGTATCCCCTGATCCATCCACAACACGAGCTGTCATATTGAAAGAGTCTCCTAATGTTGAGACATCTAAGAATTCTGGATGCTGAAATACATTTCAATTTAATAGAATATCAAATGTCCTATAATTATTTTTTTGCAAGGTATCGAACAAACGCAATAAACGCATTTCTATCTAATCTCATAAAGAAATAAATGAAATTGTTAATGAAATAACCTGAACAGAAAGAAGTCCAGTTGTAGGATGAACTGTGAATAAAGCTGACTTATCGATCAACGAATAGATAATCGATGATCGATCGCCTCCTGAATGGAATAAGGTATGATACGGTAGATGATGATTACGGTACCTGTGGTGGAGAGAAGAATCAATGGAGAGAATGATACAGATCCAGTAGATAGTGTTGTATTGTATATAGATTGAGTAAATCGAAGAGGTGATGATGACTGAGATCATATCATTAGTCATTTATATTTTCATTGACTTACAGATGGTTGGGTTACAGTAATCAGGGTTTGTGAAGTTTGTCCATCGATCGATGTTACCTACAAAGTATTTATTTATTTATTGCTTATTTCTTTATCTAACCTGAAGAATCAAATGAGTTGTGGTAGGAAATACACATTCTTCTATCGATTCATTCCCTTCACATGGAACAGCTATTACAGTAACCACGGTTCCTGAGAGGAAGAAGAGATTACGGTAATGGATGAGATAATCAATACCTCGTGATTTTGTATCAAATCGATTGGCAAGAGATCCATGAAGAGAAAAAGCAAATGAATCGGCAAGATCATATGTATTCGATAACTAAAAATTAATTTAATGAATTCTTTTCTACATAAGTTTGTCAAATCTTTGTTTATCTGATACCGTTCCCATGAAGGTTGGCTTACCTTTTTCCAACATTCATTGATACTGGAATTAAATAATGGAAAAATAAAAACAAAAAAATAATCAATCGATAATACCTTGACTAATCCAACTTCAGTTCTTTTGAGAATATTCTTGTCTAATTTGAATTCATATGAATCTTTTTCAAATAGTGGAGCTTCTCCTTCTTTGATATCAACATCAACTGTTACTGATATCGTTTGTGAATATCCTGTTATCAATCCTATTACTTGTAACTAAACAAAAGATTATATATGTATTAATGTATATGATTGGATACCTCATAAGTGAATGATGAATTGGAATAAAGTTTCTCAGGATCAGTTACAATAAGATGGAATGTTTTTCCAGCTGGAGATATGGATGGAGAGATAGATATTGGAGGGGCATCAGGAACAAGGGTCAATGCAACATCTTCACTTGTCTCAAATATTGATTAGTTAGAGTTTATGAAGTAGACGATCAATTGATTATCTCATTCACTTTCATTTGAATGTAATCTTGATCTCTCAATCAATTCAATGTTCTCTTATCTTCAATACGGATCTATTCTCTATTAGCTCCCCTCTCAACTTAAACCATAAGTGAGAAAAGGATTCACATTCTATGTATTGTTCTTTCATGTTTAATTAAGTGGAATAGAGGGTGACAATATTATTAGAAGATAATGAATGAACTTACTGAAGTTGAAACACGAAATGGAATATCAGAAACAAGTTCTGATCCTTTTAATAGACCACGATGGGCTTTTACGTGTATTACATCTACTTCTAGAAGCTTTTCTGAAATGAATTCTATCAATTCAGAGAAGACAAAGAAGTATATGGTATGGATATGGAGATTACTGTAGATAATGGAGAAGACTCACCATCGGCATAAATAATCGATATTAGAGAGAACAGAAATAGTATTAACATGGATGAATATTGTAGATGAGAGAAGAAGGGGAAAAGGATTTAAGGAAGAAGCAGAGAGAGAGAGATGGCTAGAGGGAGAGGGAGAGGGACGTAAAGGGAGAGGGAGAGATAGCTAGAGGGAGAGAGAGGTAAGTAGTACGATGTGGGTCAGATAAGGAAAGATGAAGAGGGAGAGAATGAATGAAATAGACGAATAGATGGAAGTAATAGATGAAGTGTTCCATCTTATAAAGGCTAATGAATGATATCTATTCTATCAATATCAATCAATAAATTATACGATATATCCACTTTGATCAATTAACATCAACGATCATTCGGAGGGAAGGGGTGATAAAAAATGAGACACCTCTTCAATAGAATTTATCCTGTTTATATAAGATCTATGATAGATAAAGCCTTCCTTATCTCTTTCTTATCATTCTTCATTTCATTTGTCCTCTCTTTTCACTTTCATGATAATACTTCTATTCACTTTCATATCAATACTACTTAAACAATGTCATACCAGAGGTATAATCTATCTATTCATTCATAATTATCTATTATTCATTCATTCATTCAGCCCCATTTCTTCGTGAAAGACCAAGAGGACTTGGACTATTGCAAATGCCTACTGGTATGAAATCATTATTGATCTCAAACAAATATTATAAAGATATTAATCAATATTTGCTGATTATAGGTATGACAGATGAAAGATCTGGACCATTCTTTCCCAATCTATACATGGCCGGAGATAAGGTTACACAGATTTCATCTATTGTTATCATTAAAATCTGAATTGCTTTGTACACTTGATTAGTCCATTCCATAATACATTGGATATATCAAATTGAAAACAAGGGTTGTAAAAAGGTACAAAATTAAATTGGATGTGGAATGAATTAGATGAAAGATCAGATGAAACCTTGGAAGGATAAATTATTGATTACAATTATATTAGAATAAATATTGATTGTAGGCTGGAGAGAAACCAGCTTCAGTTCCCGATGTTCATCTCCCTGGTCAATCTACTTCATTCACTGGAAGGTTTCAATCTAATATTTATACATAATTCGTTATTCCAAACTTCATCTTCCATTACCCCATACTTCTCCATATAAGAATTTTTTTCAAAATTTTTAAAACTTTGGGAAAATTTGCATTGAACTCGCTATCCCACTCGTCTTTCCTTAATTAATTTCCATCACACCATTGCGCGGTCTAAATGTGATGTAAAATGTTTTAAAAAACGACCCTGCTATTGCTGAAAATGCAGAATTGCAAATGCAGAACTTATGCAAATTACTCTATGCCAAAAACAAGAAAGTTCCCAAAATAGCTTCACCGCGTTGTAACGAAAATGATAATATTGATTAGACAAGGATCAGTTCATAAAAAGGATGAAAGATGAATCTAATCAAGTTCATCGATGTTCATTTTCCACTCTTGATTGTCTCTATTCAATAAAAAGAACTCGTATTTATCTCTGATAGTTCATAGACTAATCTCTATTATCTTTCATTGAATCTTCATTTAGATCAGCATTCAATCCATTCACTCATGCTGTATCTGCTGTTTATAATGAAGATCTTGTTGATTCATGGGGAGCTGGATTCGCTGTCAATGTATCTTTTAATTACAATTTTATATTTCATTTGAATACTGGAAAGCTGATTCATCTTTTGCTTCCTAGATATAAAATCAAAAGTATTCTTCCAGGCTGTGAATAATTTCAATCTCGGAGTTAATCGTCATTACGATCAATATGCTGATCTACCATTCACACGTAATGATGGTATCTATCAGGTATCATCATGAATCAATCAATAATTGATTGTATTCATTCAGCCTTTCATAACAGCCTTCACTGTTGGATCTGAGTATGATTTAAAGAAGATCAGAGAATTATCAGGTGAATAGAGTGATTAAATATCTCCTTAATCATATATCATTTGAGGTCATTTGGATCTTCCTATTCCTGGAATCAATGAATTATTCGATTTCGATGGAAGAATTATGACTAAAGGTATGAATATTTCTATTAATAATTGAAATGATTCAATTGATAATAGGTAATGGTAACGGTATTCTCAACTCAGCTATGGAGTTTCCTCTAACTCTTTCTGATCCTAATGAAAGAGCTCCATATACATTCAAGTAAGTCATTTATCTACATCGATTGAATAATCAATCAATATTCTAGATATCTGAATTACATGGCGGATAGACATATGCAATATGGTCATGTTGTACCAAATGTTAATCTCTTCTTGGTTGATAAAGACAAGATAATGAGAAGATTGAAGGAGAATCGATTGAACCCAACTATGATTGGATAATATCCAATTATATTTATGATCTAGTCAACTTTAATTTAATTAGTGATACATATTATGTATCAAGTAATAATTGATTGTACATATTTGATCTAATAATGAATGAGGGTAATAATAATAAGTTAATAATAGTCTGATTCAATACCGTTTTGTGGTCGCTGAGCGACAAAGTTTCTGTGATGATAAGATAAATATTTGGTTGTTGAGTGGTTCGAAGAGATAAGTGTAGACATCATCTTATGACTATCTCATAACACATCATTCACTCCTCCCACCTTCTTCTATCTCTTCCCTCCTCTCATCCCCCTTCCATCTTTCCGACTCTCACGTCCACTTTTTTGTGTTTCTGTTGAGTATGAGATTGTTACACATCTACTTTATACTTGAATCAATAATAGATATGAATGATAATATAAGACATGGAATATATAAGAAGTGGAGAGTATGTATAGAAAATGTTGTACATTATCGATTGATTCCAATCAATACCATCCCCATTTCTTCATATCAGCACACGCTTTAGCGAATAGAGCTTCCCATTCCTGTAATCAATCAATAAATATGTACGAGGAATCAATCAATAAATGGAATGAATTAATCAATAAATCAAATGGATCATTCAATAAATGGAATAAATAAATCAATAAAATTAATGAAACTAACCTTCTTCTGTTCTACAGAAACTCCTCCTGCATGTTTTGCCATAGCGGCAAGGAATGCATCTCCTACTTTCTGAAACATTTAATTAGTTTATTTATTTTTCTTTATTAAATATATACTTTGAATTCATCCATAGGCATTTGCATATCGGAATAGATTTCCTTGAATTCAGCTAGGGCGCTTCTGAACTTTTTCTCGTCTTCTGATGCTTTGGGGAGACTGAAAAGAGTTCAGAGATCAAAGATCAAAGATCATTCTAACCGGAAAAAGAATGCTAATTCTTGCTGTCCTTGCATTTGGAATTTTTGTGACTTAGGAATTGAATCAGGATCGATATCTTCAGCATTATAGTATGAGGCCACTTCTGGATGAAGAGTGAATAATCTAGAAAAGTTCAAAGATCAATCATTCAATTCGTATAAATAAATAGATCATACATCAAAATACGTTGACGTCACTAAACTGCTGATCTCTTTACTGCATTACCATTGATTGTTTTCCCCACTCTTATTTTTCACATCAAATCCTTCTCATTGATATCTCACAGATGAGATAATTATTGTAACTAATGAATAGTATGATCTACCCATCCATATGTTTTCTATGAGAAGCGTTGAATGATGTGTCTATCTTCTTCACCATCAACTTCTTCATCTTCTCATAGAATGACTGCAACAACTGACCAATCACCCACGTGAGAAGAGAAAGAAGAAGACAACATCTATCTATCTCTTCACTTCCTTCATTCTATTACTTCGACGTATATACGATATCTTTGTTGTTCATAATACAAAGCATAAACGTGATTAGTTGACAGATGGTGTTATGACAATTACACTTTAAAGTATACTCTATTATACTTTACTTTTTAATATTTATTAAAGATTTTTTAAAAAATACCCTTCACAATTAGGCAATTGCATTTCAGATATCATTCGCTTGCCAATCATTAATTAATGTTTTATTGCATTATATTTGTGAGAATGATAGAGATGTGAAGTGAGATCAAACTACACAGAGAGATATTCTTAGCTTCAGCCCACTCATTACAATCTTTCTCATTCTCTTACTACTTTTCCACATATTTCTCCTCATTCAATTTGTTAAATACAACGTTGTTGAATATTCTATTGAAAAATATAACTTTGAAAAATGATTTGTTTAAACTTTGAAAAATTTCTATTTGCTCAAAAAAAAAACTTTCAGTCCTTAAACTTTATGATAATGCTGAATGAATCCGACAGTAGTATTACAGTGTACAACTACAGTACTCGAACTTTGAAATTGTTTCTTTTTGAAAAAGAATGGTTTTGAACAAAAGTATACACATTCACTTGATTCATTCATCAACAATTTTTCCTAAAGTGTTCTAGTACTAAAATTTCCAGTTCTAAATCAGCATTTACATATCGTCATATTTCCAATTTATCTTTTACAAACAATATTCTTTCTATTTCATAAATATCATAAGGACTCACTGTTTATGATATTCTCCAGCTGAATCACGACTCATTTTATATTGAGAACAATGTTTGGCAAGTAGATCAGTGTTAACCATGATTGAGATTAGAGACAAAGATGAACTAACTTCAATATGTTTCTAGTCAATCACTTAACTCCTCCCTTCACTCACTCCGCCCCTCTCTTAGCTTCATGATAAATGAATGATTGAATGATGGATAAGAATTCCTATGTTCAAGAGATATAGAGAAAGAATAGATAAGATGGAGTATCAAACCATTTATGAATGGAGGGTGACATCATCATTACCATTGTTACAATTATATTCTATAATCATAATTCATATTTTCATTTTTATCAACTCACTTTTCATTATAAGAAACTATTATGAATATCTTCAAAAATGATTATCATAATATTGAGAAGAAAATGATTCGTTCTCTAGCAGATATCATCTCCTCTTTATATTTCAAATAATAGTAGAAAGGAAAAAACAATAATAAATAGCTTCTCAATAATAGAAAATATATTAATATGATACTATTGATAATTAACCTACTCTTTCCATATCACATCCATCGTCAGCCCTCCTTCACTTCTCTATCTCTTCATCTCTTACACAATTGATTATCGATCCAACTAGAGGCAACCATATCCTTGATCTACTCTTAACTTCTCATCCTTCCATAATATCATCCTCATTTGTAGAAGCTCCTCTCCCATCTTTAGATCATTCTATTGTACGCTTTAGTCTAGCCACCTCTCTCACGAAACCTAAACCATGTAAGCGCCGCAACTATGCAAATGTAGACTGGAACCTTGTAAATTTCGAAATAGACTCGATTGATTGGAATTCCCTATTCTCTAATCACACTGATGCCACCTTAATCTATGCTATTTTTGTAGACACTATATTATCTATTATTGATCGCAACGTACCCTATAGATCGGTATCCAACAAACTCCTTAAATTCTCGCCCAAAGCTCGTAGATTGCTGTCAAAATGTAGGTCTCTATACAGAATGCGCACATCTATAGGTTTATCACCTTATCTCCGCGCTAGTTCCTCTCTTAGAAAGTGCATTAGACAAACGCGTAAGAAAAAAGAAAAATCTCTATTACGATCTCGTAATCTTTGCTCATTCTATGCGTATTCTAGTTCAAAGATCAAAGATCAATCTCTATCGCTTCCTACTCTTGTCTCTCCTGATGGTTCGCATTGCACCACTGACCATTTAAAGGCTAATGAACTGGCTCGTCATTTCTTGCAATCATTTAATAGCAATTCTTATCGTACGCCTGATACTTTCTCGCTCTCTTCTAATAGAACCATTGACTATATAGACATCCATCCCATTACGGTATCTAAACTTTTGCGCTCTTTGCCTGCTCGTAACTCCTCCTCTCCCGATAACATACCATATATATTTCTTAAGCGCACCTCAGACCATATATGTGTCCCTCTTACCATTATTTACAATCGGTTTCTTTTGCACGGATCTTCACCTTCATCTTGGCAAACTGCCAATGTCAGAGGCATATACAAGCGAAAGGGGCCTAAAAACGATGCCTCGTTCTATCGACCAATCTCACTTACGTGTTCTACATCAAAAGTATTTGAAAGGATAGTTGTCGCTGCACTTTGGCAGCATCTAATCGATAATAAACTAGTCTCCCCCTGTCAACATGGTTTTACGCCAAATCGATCTTGTGTTTCTGCCATACTTCCTCTTTCTCCCATTGGTACCCTGCTTTAGACAAAAACAAGTTCATATCAGTAGCATTCATTGATTTCTCGAAAGCTTTTGATTCAATTCCTATTGATCTACTTCTACATAAATGTTCGCTTTTGGGTATTAAAGGGTCTCTTCTTAATTGGATTCGTTCTTTTCTTACTAATCGATCTCAATCTGTTATTGTAGGGGATACCGTATCCCAGCCTTTCAATGTACTATCAGGAGTTCCCCAGGGTAGTTGTCTCGGTCCACTGCTTTTCTGCATGTACATTAGTGATCTACCACATGTACTCCCATCTACAGTACACTGTGTTATCTATGCAGATGACGTCAAACTTTACTCTATATCTGATACATCCGCCCTCCAAACAGCTCTTTCCACATTGCAACAATGGTCGTCTCAATGGGGTTTATCTATCTCACTTTCCAAAACAGTTATTATGCGCATTGGAAATAATCATCCAGATATCGACTTCTTGATCAATAACACTCCCCTTCCTGTAGTGAAGCAATTCACTGATCTTGGCGTTACCTACAGTAATACTCTCTGCTTTTCATCTCACATTCAATCCATAGTCTCTAGAGCCAAAGCTAGATGTTCATACATCTACCGTATTTTCTCCTCGAAAAATCCTATCTTGTACGCTCGCATGTTCTCCTTATATGTTAGGCCTATACTAGAGTATGCTTGCGAAATATGGTCTCCACGCGAACAATATCTTATCGACCTCATAGAGAAAGTTCAAAGATCATTTACACGTAGTATATATGCCAAATGCGGTCTCACTCCTACCTCTTATTCGAATCGATTATCACACCTCAACCTTGATCTCCTTGAGCAAAGACGCACCCTTATAGACTTGAGTTTCACTTATAAAGTAGTGCATGGACTAGTTAGTATAGACAATCCCACCTTTCTTTTATCTTCACCCTCTAGAATTTCCCGTAGACACAACTATATTCTTCGTAAACACCCTTGTAGATCCACTCGTTTCTCTCATTTCTTTTCAAACCGTATTGTAAACGTTTGGAACTCTCTTCCCAATAGCTCGATTATATGTCCTAATCCAAAGTCGTTTAGTAATTCAATTAGATCAATTATATGTAGCTCTTCTTCTTAACTTAACTTTTTCGATTTCCACTACTATACTTATGCTGCCCCGTTGTGGCATAGTAAATTATGTATCCAACCATTTTTCTTGTTTGTGTCCTATGTATTGTTCATTATGTACCAGCATAATAAAGATATTATTATTATTATTACAAAAAAGAGAAGAAGGTAAATGATTTATTATCAATGGTTATTATAATCTAATACATAAAAATAGGAGCTAGATTTCTACGAGGTTTCCATCAAGATATCTTCTTGAGAACAAAAGGAATTTCGAATATATCTACACAGAAGTTGATATATCTTAATATCATATATAATGCAATTGATTCATTTACATATAAATAGGAAGAGTAAATAGAATAATTCATTGACTCATTCGAATGTTCATTCTGTATTGAATTGATTGAATAGAATGGTTGATCCTAAAGAAGTAAATGAAGATGAAAAGAAGAAGAATGGAGATGATAATGAAATGCACTCACCTGTTATTAGTATTGATGTAAGTCACTATATTCATTCAACTAATCAATCGATAATTCAAGTCAGAAAAGCATACAATGAGAAAACACAAAAAGAAAGATAAGAATATTCTTTCTGCTGAAGAAATGAATCCAAGGTTGGTTAAAGTAGATGACACCACAATGGAAAAGTGTGATTGAAAATATTGAATCGATCTATCAACCAACCCATTTATATCTGATATATGTCGTAGGATTCATGATGAAGATAAGAATAAAATGGATGAAATTGAGAAGTATAAGAAAAAGATCATGGAAGAGGTAATAGAAAGTATTGATTGATGAATGTCTCAATGAATCTATTCCAGATTGAAAGACATGCAAAAAAGGATGATGTATTAGACAAATGGAAAAGATTTGCCAATGAAGATAAGAAAGTAATCAAGAATGAAAAGGATAATGATATAATGTCTCAGAAGACTGATACTATCGATAGGGAAAAGACTGCAACATCTCCAAAACATGATAATAAGTATAATTATATAAAATAACATTTATATTAATGGAATATATAATATAGAGATGATGCAAGAAAGAGGAAAGAATTTGAAGATAATCTCCATTCTATTGAGAAAATGATAAAGTCAGTGGTTCTTTTTTTTATCTTAGATTATGATTCTCTATTTAGTAAACCGCGACCAGTCTTCCATAAGATCGATGAACAACAGAGTAAAAAGTGAATAATCAATATTTGAATTGAATAATTGAATTGTTTATTGTAGAGAATGGAGAAGAAAAGGATCATCTAATATTGATAGGAATGATGTGGATATGTGAGATTAGTATCATCTTATCTATTACTTTAAAGCTTTAAAGATATTCGCCGAGTTTAAGTTTTAAGAGGGCAGACAAGGGATTAAAAGCTAGAAAGGTACTGTACACTATTGTACTCTATCAATACAGTATCCCTTCCACAGCAGTTTCCATCAGTTGATACCGAAGGTCAACAGAATCAACCAGTTGTAATGAAGACAAAAATGGATAAATCAATGATGGTTATATTAGCTCTATCGATTGGATTAGTCATATCTATTATGACAATATTTGCATTAACATTATTCCTATTTGTCAAGTGTCCTAAGGATGAAAAGTGAATCGATCAATCAATATATTGATCCATCTACACTTATGAGTAGATCAATTCTCAAATGTAATCGCATACATATAATGCATATAAGATAAATGTATTGTTATACAATTTCAATTCTATTTACAATATGTGCGATAGACAATGAAACAAATCCAGCGTAACAATTACAAAGAACAAACAAACAACCGATACTACAGTATCCAATTAATACAACAAGAATCAATTGATATATGATTAGCTATCAAATAAACTACACGACAGTATGAATTAGTGAGATACTCGTAATAGATATCATATGAATTGATATATTCATATCATGATATTAAGACATGGTAGATATCGTAATCTTATCCTTCCAATTCCATTTTACTCTTTCCTTTCTGTTTAGGCATCTTCTTCGTTGCATCTTCTAATTCTCTATTCTTATAGTAGTGAGGAGCCACTTCCAATAACCATGATGATTCGATTTGTATCATCTGAACAATGAATGGTTATATCATAATATAGTATAATTGTATACTTCTCTCATGAATTCTTTGGAAGTGAATACTAATTCATAGTATATCACCCATCGTGGAGTTTCTTCGAATAAACAAGAGTTTGGATGTGGTTGAACTGTATGTTTCTGTTTAACCTATAATACAAATTACTTAATCTAATCAATCAATTAATCAATAATATGATAATCAATCAACTAACAGTTTTATAATGCCCAGAATTATCCAACTTAGAACAATTATAGAAGTATCCAGCAGTTATCGCTTTTCTGATAGCTACCGTATCTTCTGTTGAAGTCTGTAATCGATATTATTGATTGATTGACAGTATACTTATATATCTTACTGGTTGAATTTCAACTCTTTCAAGTAACGCCATTAACTGATCTCGAACATCTCTAGCCTTCTTCATTGTTCGATGTTGTACAAAGTTCTCCATACACCTAAAATATTGATTGATTGATTGATTGGATACAGTATCCACAATATCTAATCTCACCATTGCATATTGAAATCCGTTTCTTTCCATTTATTATAAACATTCATCAATGTGATATGATCTCCAGCTGGACTCCAGAATCCTTTTCGAGCTGAATCTGCATGAATAACCTGAAGAATCAATCAATAATTTAGATTAAGATAGATCATCTACCATAGCCTTCGGTCGATAGAATACTGCTGCATTCACAGATAACATTGATGCAATTGTAACAATCTCTTCTGAACATTTGTACCTAAAATAAATAAATCAATCAATCAATATATCATAATACCGTATCCATCATACAGTAACCTAGAAGATCTCACTTACTTTTCACTAGCAATAATCATCTTACTCATACACGGATCACATGGGAATTCAGCCATTCGTCTTCCCAATTTAGTCAATTCTCCTCTATAAAATAAATATATTTTACATTTCGATTTTCATATCTACAGTATGATCAATATACCGTACCTATGATTGAGTGCACCAAGTGCATACAATTGTTCAAGAGCAATAACCAAAGTCTCTTGTGGCGGAGCATCAAGGAAATCAAAATGAACAAGATCATGAATACCCAATGATTTGAGCATCAGAACAACATTTCCAAGATTAACACGTTGAATCTGAATAAAACATTTTTCAATTTTAAAAAATCAATATATTTTTCACTTTTTTCACTTATCAGAGAAAATGGTCACTTTTTCATACTTTCACTCATAATTAGTTTCTCATTCCATAAGATAAATAGGTCAACCTCAGGAATAGGTTGATCTTCCAATTCATGTTGATATGCCCATGCTGTATAGAGACGGAAACACTTTCCAGGTCCTGTTCTTCCTGCACGACCAGCACGTTGATTGGCTGCTGCCTGAACATATCATTACACTAACCATATTAATCTTTTAAATGCAATTTAAGTCTTTGCACAAGTCAAACTATCACTATGACGATATTGTATATGATAACAAACCGTAACAATTGGTTCAAATGGTAAGAGTAATATTGTAACCTTAGAGATAGTAACGATATGTAGATGTTCAACTCCACTTCTTGCATCAAATGAGTTCTGTTTAGAGAATCCAGGATCAATTACATAACAGATTCCATCAATTGTTACTGATGTCTCAGCAATATTTGTTGCTAAAATAACCTGAATGATAGAATAATCAATCAATCAATCAATCAATCAATCAATCAATCAATCAATCAATAACTCAATGAAATGATCGATAGATACAGTACCTTTCGTGCATTAGGAGGAGTAGGTTCAAAGATCTTAGCTTGCATATCAGATGGAAGATTAGCATAGATTGGAAGAATTATCAATTCTTTCACCTTAACAATATCAATATAAAAGGATGAATACAGTAAATGATGAATACCTTCCCAGCTAATTGTTTTGTCCGTTCTATCAATGATTCCATCACTGTTTCAATCTCTTCTTGACCTACAATGCAATTCATACAGTACTCTATATCTACATTAATCCGATGGACATACCAGTTAAGAATACAAGAATATCTCCGGGTAATGGTTGAGTTAGATGAATCTGTAGAACAGAAACCATTGCAGCATCAAGATAATCAGCCTCTGGTGCTTTAGTGTAGTATATATCAACAGGGAATCTATAATACAAACATCAATATACCGTATAGCTAGATAGTAATATCAACAATTTAGATTCCATAATATATGAATTTTAAAAAAATGATTCAGCTATGTCACTAGATTTGATATTCAATGGGTTGGCTAACTAATATACTACAATAAGAATATGATGTGATACCTTCGTCCAGGGATTCTGAAGATGGGAGCATCATCAAAGAACGTAGAGAACTTCTCAGCATCTAATGTAGCTGATGAAATCAATAACTTCATATCCTTACGGAATCGAGCGATATCCTAAAGACAAGTGAGATATTGAAATATACTATTTAGACACTACTATATCAAATTCCACTTACAATAGATACTAATTCAACTCATATAATAGATATTATAATCGATTAAATGTACAGTATACCTTAACAAGACCGAATAGAATATCTGTATGAAGTGTTCTCTCGTGAGCCTCGTCAATCATCATCACACTATAATCAATCAATATAAGGAAAAATCAATAAGATATAATAGATATACCTATAACTGGATAAATCAGGTTCATTGAGGAATTCTCTCAATAACATTCCATCTGTCATATACTTGATAAGAGTCTTCTCACTTGTGCAATCTTCAAATCGAATTGAATATCCAACCTACACATACTAGACCATAAGTTACAAAGATCAAAGATCAAACATACTGTAGATCCAATTTTAGTGCCAACTTCTTCAGCTACTCTAGCTGCTACAGACATAGCAGCAACACGACGAGGTTGAGTACATCCAATACGTTTACCTCCTGCTGTGAATCCCTGAATGGTAATCAATCAATCGATAACTCCAACTACAGTATACCATTTAGACAATAAAGAAAGACAAACCGCTTCATGTAAATACTGTGGCAATTGTGTAGTCTTTCCCGATCCAGTTTCTCCTTCAATAATCAATACCTGAATCATATTATTGATTGATAGGATATAGATGTATTGATAGATACTTGATGTTCTCTAACAGCTTCAATGAATTGTTCTCTGAATGCATATACAGGAAGTGATTTTCTTGTTTCATCAATAGACATTTTCTTCTTCTCCGCTGCTGTTAATTCCTTCTCTTGCTGAAATAATTAACATAGAAAGACTATAAAGATACCATTTATATGGAGCATTCTGACATCAGAATAACAATAATCAATACAATAATAAATCGATAATATATGATACCTCACTAGTTCCAGGCATTTGAAGTGCTTGAACGAAATCAATTTTCTCATCGAGAATTAATTCAAATTCTTCATGTCTCTAAAAGATCAATATATCATGAGATACTGTATCATTGATTGTGATCACTTACAGTAGCTGCATCACCAGCACCAAACTTGAGAAGAGATGCTTTGAATCGTTCTTCTTCCCATCTAGCTCCATCACCACCTGGACGAACCTATAATATACTTATTATATTAAATATCCATTTAATTAATCAATAATTAAATAAATAGTTATTAAAAGATCAACTTACATCTTCATCCTCGACATACTTCTCAGGGACGAGTTTACTAGATGCATCTGGTACATGATATCTACAACGAAATCAATCAATGCTTACTGTAACTTGACTTAAATAGATGGAAACAAACGTATAGAGTACCTTTTAATCTTAAGATGATCAGAAGCACTTTCATATTTCTTCACATATTCCAATTGTTGCTTTCTAGCTCGAGCTTCTTCTCGTTCTCTTTCTGTTAAACTGAAAAGAATCAATCAATAAATCAATATGAATATATGATGAATAAGTGTATGAAACTAACTCTTCTTGAGCAAATAGTTGTTCATCATCAAGTACTTTCATTTCCAATTCTTGAATCATATCATCTTTTCTCTTTGCTAGATATGCTTTACGAGATTCATCACGAAGTTTCTATACAATATATAATTATGACTGAATACAAGTAATAAAAGTACCATGATGTCCGTATTAATCTTATCCTTATTGTCAGCAGTCTTCCTTTTCACTTCAACCACATTTCGAGTGTTAGCCTGTAATATCTCAATGTGATCGATCGCTTGATTGGGATAATATGGATTACCTTATCCTTATTCTTGAGTCTTTCAGCTAATTCATCTCTTTCTTTAATATCTCTATCCAATGCATTATTCATCTCATCAATATCAGATTCATCTGAACTGTCTCCTTTCTTACGTTTCTTCTTCTCCTTCTTCTCTGTTACACGAGATATCGTACTCTACAGGTATTATTGATCAGTATCAGTAAAGATCAACTAGACATACCGTATCATCATCATCTTCATCTTCTCTTTTCCTTGTATGAGCTGCTTTCTTCTTTGACTTTGTATCTTCTGCAGCATAGTCGACCATCTACATAGAAATATCTCATAGCCTAATCACCATCATCTTATCTAACCTTAGCCGCAGCATTTCTTCGTTGGAATTCTAATTCCTTTAATTCAGCAGCCGATGGGCCTCGTTGTCGTTCTACTTTGGGAGCTACAATGAAATATAATATAGAAGCACTATTTTATATGTACAGATAATACCTGCCCGTGGGATTTTGTTCATCAACTGAGAAGCAAATCGTTCAACTTTTGGGTTGACCTGAATACATAGCACTTAGCACTTAGCACAGATAACAATGCAAGATTGACAATGACAACGATACGACTTACATCAAGGGCTTCACTATCTCTTAATTTCTGAACAAGATCTCCGGCATCTGAGCTTTTTCTTGCAAGAGACAAGATGAAATTGGTCGTATTACGATCGGACAAGCCGATAAGTGAATGTAGCTCATCATTGACCCATGTTTCAATGGACATCTGAACAAGATAACACATTCAAAGGTATTCACATGCAACACAGTGTCATAAATAGTTACTGGAGAAGTTTAAATGGTTCAATTATTAATAAACAAAATAAATTTTCGAAATTCGAATTTGAAACCGGAACCGTATTTAAGGTAAAATTTTACTCGCTAAACCTTGAAATATCCACACAAATACGTTATTTTCTATACTGATCGGAACGATATATTTAAGTTGTTGTCATTTTCACGTAACTTTACGTATGTTTACGTTCTCTGTAATTGCTGATTCATTCATTGATAGATCGTTCTACATGATATCTAACTAATATGGAGGCTGATGAGTACTTCCAAGCTTATGATGCACTTGAAAAGGTGAGTTTTCTTCCATTCCTCTTCTGTTCAGTTTATTCTTGTGACTTTCAGGATAAACATAAGTCGCGTATTGCATTACGAATAGGTAATACATGTGGAATCACGCAGATTATATGGTCTTCTTTCGATTATATGACTGGTCCTGAGCTCAGATTCGTATGGGATGTGAGTAAATACTTGTTTTATATCTATTTGATTGAACTCTTATTGATTAGGTAACTCCATCAAATGAGTCTTTGACTCCAATCAATCTATCAGGAGATGAGGAGACAGGATCTGGTGCTGACGATGAAAGTCTTGATTCTTCTATGACTAATTCTAGTGTACAATTTGAAGAAATCGACGATGTTCTTCAGGTATCAAAAGATAGATTGTATTTGTATTCGATAAGTTCTATCGATCAGACTGATCTATCGATATTGGATGATGCAATAGAAGGAAATCTATCGATATCTCGATTCTTAGATGATTATATGAATGAGAGTAGAGAAAGTGAAGCTGGAACTATTGATGCTCTTACTGTATGTTATATCTATTCATCAAGATTTTGGTTTATTACATTATAATGAATTGTCCAATAAGGGAGACACGTCTCGTTGTTAATAATAACGCATAATCACTCAGATCTTATATAAAATTAAATTTGATCTTTGATCTTTAGGATTCATTTGCCTCCTCCGCTCATGTAGGTCTTCCTTTAGATGAAAGTACTGATAGTTTTGATTCATTGAAAACTCAAGAACATCTCGATGTCCCATTGGTATGTCTTACTTGTCTTATTCCCATTGAATATCGTCTATTCAGAATACAATGGATGGATCATCCCCTATCGAAGGTCGAACACCTAATCAATCTGTTTCATTCGATAATATACGGTAATGATGTATATTGATCTCAATATTATTGATTATTTAAGTGAATCTTCTCAGTCGACTATAACATGTTCAACTAGAACTTCAGCTAAGAGTAGAGTAGATAGTGATAATGAAGAACATGATAAGACATTATTTGATGATGATACTGATTGTAAGTTCATTTCTTATCTATTCAATCAATAATTGTTCTATTTCAGTATTAACTTCTGGATATATTGGATCAGAAATGATTGAGAGTAATGATGATCTACCATTTTCTCCATTCTCTATGACATCATCTACAAGAAGAGATTATCCTGATAGTAACCCAATCAATACTCCATTCTCTATCATACGGTGTCTATTCATCGATTACTTTAACTCTAATCATCATCATGATTGTAGACCACAATCTCCATCATCATCAACATCATCTGATATCTTCATCGATGACGTCACTTTAGATACTCAAGATGATGTTCCTTCTGATGAAAAGTTCATTGCTAAATATGTATTAGCTGAACAAATCTGCAGGTTGATTCAATCAATCGATAAAGTTCAGTATATAAAGGGTGTATTACAGTACTCAACTCTCATCAAATCCTTTAATTCATAAACTGACAATAGTATCATCTCGTCGTATTCTTGTATCATCTTTTCTATTCTCAGCCCCTAATGGACATGTTATAGAGAAAGGAATGCATGCACTATCATTTGTTATGAACCATAAAAGGTACGATACTATATCTATCGATCGATCGGTAGATGGACTACAGTAATCTTTTCAGGAGTAAATGGTATATGGATCGTCATTCATCGATTGAATCAATGATTGTGGATATCGTTCCTAAGATGAAAGCTTCTCTTCTCGTTGTGAGTTTTTTTATCAATCAATAATGGTCAAATTATTTATGCCTTATGAGCTTTTCTTGTATGAAAGAATTGATTAGAATCACTACTTCCATCAATGATAACAATTTCATTGTCTTGTCTTTGATCATTAAATGAATGAGATGGAAGTTGCTCCTATAAGAAAAGATTACTGTACATTGTTTAGAGTTATGGTAGGCTATAAGAGGGATAAGACATTTGTGTAGAGTATTAGATTAAATATAGTTGTAGTATACTCACATGATCATATCCATGATTAATATTGCTGTGTCTTCTAAATTCTCCACTCCTCCTTTTACTATTGCTAACTACATGTGGACTTCGTCGTTTTTCTCCTGTCTATAATTATATTTTTATTCTAGAACATCGTTTCCTGACCATATCATTATTCTGAACATGAATATTTTTATAAATAGAGTGTTTTAATATTAATATGAATGACTAAACATAACGTACTCTATTATTTGATTCTTTATTCCTCTGAGGACATGGACAATATGCAGCATCTCCTCCATTTTCTCCTTCTTTTCCTTCTATTCCTCTTACTCCATCAATTCCTCTTTCTCCTCTTAGACCTGGTTTACCTGGTGGTCCCATTGGACCAGGAATACCATCTGATGCTCTCCTTCCATCCCTTCCTGGTTCTCCCACTCTTCCCATATCTCCCGGTAGTCCTGGAGCTCCAGGAGCTCCTCTACCCGATTGACCTGGGGCTCCTGGAACACCTGGTATTCCATCTTCACCATTCCTACCAGGAGCTCCGACATCTCCAACAGGTCCAGATGGTCCTGTAGTACCTGATCCATATCCAATTGAACCTGGTTGACCAGGTTGTCCATGGGGTCCAATATCTCCTGGTAGACCATCAGCTCCTGGCAAACCAGGTGGACCAGCTGGACATTTGTGACATTCTGGTTTAGGACATGCTGGACCATATCCAGTATGACCCATGCCATGATCACCATTGGGTCCTGGTAGACCATCGGTACCTGCATGACCTGGTTCTCCTGGAGGTCCACGAGGTCCAGTTGGACATGGTATAGTAGGGACAAGACCACAATTACATTGTCCACCTCCTATAGAACGAGGACGACGTCCAATGAGAATAGATGGAGATATTGATGATGATGGAGATGAAGAGGATGAAGGTGATGATTGCATATCTATCCATGCACGTTCTGCATATAACTAAATCGAATTATTGATTGATTATTGTGATTATTGATTAGATAAATACCTGAAATGTGTCGATATCTTGAAGAGATTCATGATAGAATGAAGATAGATCATAGGCAATGAATGATATGGATAATAGAGATATGATAAGAGTAAATGATGATATAATGGAGATGAAGACTAACCAACGTATTGATGACATGAATAGATGAATGGTATGATATGGAGACGAACCTTTATAGAAGTAATAACAATAGTAGTTCAATTAGTTATAGAGGTACTTCCCCATAAACGAGGCTGTTATTCCATTATAAAGTAGATGAAGAAGATGATGCAAGGTCAAGATGAGGTAGTGATGGAATGAATGAATGAAATGCTTATGAGAATACTTCCTCTATCTATCTATTCCATATTCTCTCCATGGTATACATTGAGTACTTGGAATTGAACATGTGCTATATAAACATTGTTATGACTGAAAGAACAATAGTCTTTATTTATATAAGAAGTGAAAGTAGAAGAGATCATATGAATATATCATGAAATATCTTACCTTATCTAACTCCAAATTATATACAGTAATCCTAAGAGTATGGGTTATTTGATGTGTAATATAAATTTGTCATATTATTAATAATTGATTGATTTAGGAAGATTTGGATGATACAGTAGTACGATTAACATCCGAATGGTCGCGTATTCTATCAGTATTAGGAAGTTTGGAAAGATTTCCATTGATTCCATCAACTGCTTCACTTAAGGTATTATATTCTATTAGACTTGAATATACACATATCACAGTTGTTCGATCAATATGTTATAGATCAGTCAACCAATATAATTGTAGATCAAACGTACCTTCTTCTCAACTCCATCCCTTCCATCTTCATATTCATCTCTCATATCTAAATCAATCTCAGGATGTCTTCAATCACAAGGAAATTGTGTATTGATTGGATCTAATATATCTATAATCAATCGAGTTAGTTCATTTATTCATCTATTAGAGATATTGATTCATTCTCTCTTTCAACTCTTATTGCAATCACATTTCATTGGCTCTTTCAACTACATCATATGTGCTTAACCCCCCCCCCCCTCTCATCTCTCTCTCTCTCTCCTCCACTCTACTCTCCCTCTCCCTCTGTTCTAGTCTATCACCTCCTCATAGTGAATGGAATGAACGTGGTCTTCTTCATCTATTGACAACTTCTTCCACATCCTCTTCATCTCCATCATCCTCTTCATTCTCATCATCTTCTATCTCTCACCTTCAATGTGATTGAATAGATAGAGATATATACTCTTACTTCATCTCCTCTCTCTTCTACTTCATGTCATTCTTCTGAACAATAATCATTGTAGACATACACATCTGAGATATGAATAGATTCAGTATGACCATGTGTTGTAATAGATGAATGGATGATATGATATCAATGCATAAATAAATAGAATGATGTTGATAGATGACCAAGAGAGTGATGGAGGGGGGGGGGGGGTATGGAATACTTATAAAACACTATCTGAGAGAATTCAACAACTGGAATATTTTTTGGTATCGATGAAAAATGGTTTTTTCTGTTTTATGTGTGATAATTACAGGCTCCATGAGTGAAGTACACTGGTACTTGGAAATTGCTACCAATTGAAAATTCGCTTCAGGGGGTGACCACACAACGATTTGGCGCCTTTTCCTAAAAAGTTTATTTCGATACCAATCGATTCTGGAGTGGGCGCATTGGACTCCTTGGCTAATTCTAAGAAACTATTGCTAAGGAGAGTTTTTCGATCAAAGGTCAACGAAGGCTGGAATTCGGGAATATTCGTAATAATTTTCACATTAAATTAATTCTCACTATTTTCCCATGGAGAAAGTAAATTTTTTATTTGCTCAATCGCTTCTGCATATTATATTACACCTTTAGTTTAAAAAGTGTAATTTATAAAAAATGGGAAATTTATGTACGAATCAATTTGGTTCGTTGGACTTAATTATGGTGAGGATTGGCGACGTTCCCTAAAAAGTTTATTTCGAATCCTATCGATTCGTGAGTGGGCGCATTAGAATCCTTGTCTAATTCTAAGAAACTATTGCTGACGAAAGTTTTTCGATTAACGGTCAACGAACGCTGGAATTGGGAATTTTCGAAAAATAAAGTTTACATTAAATTAATTCTCACTATTTTCCCATGGCGAATGCAAACTTTTCATTTGCTCAATCTCTGCTACATAATATAACACATCTTCAGTTAAAAAAATGTAATTTATAAAAAAATATAAATTTGTGTTCGAATCAATTTTGTCGTTGTTATATGAATTATGGCTAGGAATTGTGGTAAGGGTAAGAATGAAGATTTCCTAATCGATTTTTTGTCGCTTTTCTGCTAGTTTCGTGCGTATTTCAACGCAATAACACGGGCATTTGACTGTTCATCCTGTGGTTCGGAGTGCTGCAGCAGTTGGGCAGTGTTGCTCTCTATTTTAATCATCATTGTGATGTAATTTCTATTCTATTCACTTATTCGTATACGCGCTAAGATGTGTTATGATATGTAGCAGCGATTGAGCATATAAAAAAGGATACATTCGCCATGGGAAAATAGTGAGAATTAATTTAATGTAAACATTATTTTTCGAAAATTCCCAATTCCAGCGCTCGTTGACCGTTAATCGAAAAACTTTCGTCAGCAATAGTTTCTTAGAATTAGACAAGGATTCTAATGCGCCCACTCACGATTCGATAGGACTCGAAATAAACTTTTTAGGGAACGTCGCCAATCCTCACCACAATTAAGTCCAACGAACCAAATTGATTCGTACATAAATTTCCCATTTTTTATAAATTACACTTTTTAAACTAAAGGTGTAATATAATATGCAGAAGCGATTGAGCAAATAAAAAATTTACTTTCTCCATGGGAAAATAGTGAGAATTAATTTAATGTGAAAATTATTACGAATATTCCCGAATTCCAGCCTTCGTTGACCTTTGATCGAAAAACTCTCCTTAGCAATAGTTTCTTAGAATTAGCCAAGGAGTCCATTGCGCCCACTCCAGAATCGATTGGTATCGAAATAAACTTTTTAGGAAAAGGCGCCAAACCGTTGTGTGGTCACCCCCTGAAGCGAATTTTCAATTGGAAGCAATTTCCAAGTACCAGTGTACTTCACTCATGGAGCCTGTAATTATCACACATAAAACAGAAAAAATCATTTTTCATCGATACCGCACATATGTCGATTTTCTAAGATACCGTGTTTTATCTATTATTCCATATACTTGATCTCTTCATCTCTTCAGTTACTACATACTCTTCTTCTCTTCATTCCTTCTTCTCTTCGATGGTGTTGTCTTCGTCCATATTCTCATGAATACTCTCATCATATACGATTACAAGCTGTTAAGAAGGTATACTGTATTATTGATTGATCTATTCTACCGTATCCAATGAATCTATTGATTATAGTCATCCCTTCCTACCGTACTCTCAAATGCGGTCAATGCAACATGGCCAACTTGTATCATTGATGTCGATAGAGATATTGTTCTCATATCGAATCCATATCCTAAACATGCTACTAATAAGAGAAGGTATGAATTATTGATTGAAAAGATCAAAGATCAATTCATTCAGATCAGATCTATTAGCAGTCAATAGGATATTGGGTGATGCTCCTGATTCAACTAATAGAAGAGGAAGAGGAATGTATGTTGGAATATTGATTGATTAATTGTTTGATTGATTGATTGATTGATTGATTTATTGATTGATTGATTTATTGATCACATTATAGGGAGTTAAGTAAAGTGAAATCACTCGATTGTGTGGTTACATTTCTTCGAAGAATTGCTTTGTTACCCGTAGACGACTCTGTTAGGTATCGATTATTTAATTTATCGATTGATTGTAATGATTAATATTCAGATTAGGATTCGTAGATCAATTCAATTTGTGTGTTGAGAATGCAGCCAGAGCATTGATTGCCTATGTGAAAGATGCAAGGTATGAATGAATATGAATGATGATATGAGGAGATGAAGAGATGGAATAGATATGATGATGGAATGGGATATGGAATAGAAGTGGATAGAAAGTTGTTTAGAATGAAAGTAGGATAGAATGGATTATGAGTATGAGAATAGAAGAAGACCTTCACTTGTTTACTTTATACTCTTCTTCCTCTTCTTCTTTCCTCATGGGAATGAAACATATTGTCATCTAATCAATAATATTAGATTACTCTAATCTACTCGATATATCTATTCTTCAGTGAACCTTCCCCATCTGATAAATCTCATGCTTCGAAGTCATCCAAGTTCTCTCTTATCACTACAAGAAAAGCATTGGATCTTACTAATGAAGGTACCATACATTTATTCAATTACTGTGAATATATTGATTGATTGATTAATTGATTGAATACCATTCAGGTTGGTTTCAATGTGTTCTTGCTTGTGCAGAACTACTTCAACCAGAGATAACTCAATTTATATACATGTAATTGATAACATCAAATGTATATTGTAGTACTAACAATTCTCTCTTCATTCCATTATATCTCATTTATTCAATCGATAATCCATATTATTATTACATTTCATTCATCACTTTATATTCTTTATCATATGAGATCTGTGATAGACTAATCATATTATCATATCATCATCATATCTAGTCAATTGTACATACAATACAATATCATTCTAATATCAAACAATATCATTCTGTTCACCAAGCCTTATTCTCCATTTATCCTACATGATTCGGCCTTTATTTTCCCTATGTGTCCAAATATCGAGTATATTACCAAACAGATGATAGATTTCTTTAATAGTACAAAGAATGATACATTATTCATTGAAAGAATTATAAATGACGTGTATAAACTGCTGATAGAAGTACCCGTTTCACTACAACACAGATAGACAAATGGAATACGGTAGATATAAACAATGATACACAAAGATCAATCAATAATTGTTTTTCTTCACAAATTTTCCAAATAATTCCTTTCCATATTGAGATATTCGTCTATTCTCTTTTGGATTGAATACTACACGAGATCGCACTTCTAAACCTGTCAATATACATTTTATTCTTTCAGTTCTATTTTATTTCGTCTTCAAATGAGCGGTAAGATTGGAATAAGGAGAGGGAGAGGGAGAGATTGGTAGAAGGAAGAGGGAGAGAAGTAAAGTGAATTGAAGTACTTACTTGGGGCAATACATTTGTAGTAAATGACTACTGAGAAGATAAGAAATAAAGCGAATCCAAGTAGACAAAATGTTATGATTTCTCCTTCTTGAAAACCCTGAAAATATTTATAAATAAATACATCGTCACAAGTTAAGTCTCTTTTTGATCGCAAATTTTCAGATTATATCTTTTCCTTGAAAGAGTTAGACACATAATATGATTTAGTACAATGTACTTCTCTAATCTAACTACATTTAATTTGATTGAATAGACTTGTCCTTATTCTCATTATAGATAAAGAATAGATAATGAATTGAATGAAAAGGAAAAAAAACAATAACAATGATTATTTATTCTAACGTTATGTTTATATCATCAATTATTAAGAGATCATATGGAAATCTTTCCAGAATTCATAATTTCTTATTTAAATTGAGTTAATATGGCTTCTTAGACATGACTAACCATATCCAAAGATCATTTTTACTGTTTACAATAAAGAAGTCAAGGTGATCAATGACCGAATTGGGTGTGAAAACAATAGACACAGTATCTATCATTGTTTGGAATAGACCCTTCAGCTCTTATTTTCTTAACCTCGTTTTCTCAGAAAACATGACGTGAGAACATTAAGCTACAATGTCTTCTCTCTCTATACAAATATGAAAATTTCAAAATGTTTTAAAAGCTCACTAACATTTCATAGAACTGATTTTTTTAATTTCGGAAGATAAAATGGTTCTCAGGGTATGGATCCATATCTCATAGATAACAATTATAGATCATTATTAAAGAAGTTGATATTGATTTCTCTGTGCACAAGTTTACGTGAATAGAATATCTTACTTACAGAGATCGAGATATTTTGACGTTTTAGAGCTCGGTAAAAAAAAATAGACGTACAGAAAGAAAGGAAGATTGAGTAGATTTGACTAATGGAGATGGAGTTATTACTAATAATGAAGATGATGGTGGATAATGAATTGATTGAGATGAATCACGAATGAGTAGATGCATTATAGAAGAATGAATGAATAGAATGAAGAGATAGAGAAGGAGGAGTCGAATAAGATGAAGACTTCTATCTATCCCTCACTCTATATCTCTATCTATCTCTCGATCTATGAATCTACGATAGAATGAAGAGCATAGAAGGATACTTGATAGAGTGACGTTGAGATGAGAATGAATAGAAAGATGAAGAGATATACTATAGACCATTAGTCATATATCTAGTCTCTACTATAGATGATAGATGAAGATGTACAAATAAGTAATTGAGTTCTTTTATATTACATGAAATATTATATGTATGAGAGTAATATAAATATTACCTTAAATGGAGGAGCTAAAGGAAGAATACGAGGATAATAATATGATGGAGCCACAATGAAGATAGATGAAAGTAGAAGAAGGAATAGAAGAGTTTGTACCAATACTAACCCCACCCACAACTATGTCCCCTCTCTATTCAACTAGTCTATTCTCTTATTGGGAAGAAGAAGAAGACTTACTTTGACTTATGAGTCAAAGTTTGTCTTTGTTCTTTCAATATAAATGGATTAGATGATGTGAGATGAAGAATGATTGAAATAGAATGAATGAATAGAATAGAATACCTTCGATGTCATATGAGGAGATAGAAGAATGAATGGAGTGAGAGTCTATTAGATAGAGATAGAGACAGCAGTTGGTCATCTTCTATCCCTTCTATCCACTTCATTCTTCTTCCATTTCATTCAATCTAATACACTCATTAACATCTCTCATCATCTTTATCTTTATCTTTTCATTTTTATTAAAATATATGAAAAGATTGTACAGGAATATCTCCGATATGTTACCATTACAATTTTTTTACAACTTTAAAAACTTATCTTTAAAAAAGTGAAAAGAATTCAATTGTTTCGCCTAAGACGAATTTCTAATACTTCGTATGAAAAATGAATCTCTGTCTATAAAAGCATACATATAAAACTCACTTATCTACTCTGATAATCAATGAACACTAATTTTTATAAGTGATTTTAAGGAAAATTATAAATCAAAGGTAAGTTATGTAGTTTATGTAGTTAGATAGAGATCCATATAATACATAGATTTATATGAATTGATATCATGTATAGTCTAGATACATATTCATGTCACGCAACTCAAATATATTCTCTATTTATGCAGAGTATGTCATTTCAATACGAGTGTCTACGCACTTTAAGCGTTCCACAACAAATGTTTATTTTTATTCCAAATGCATGACAAAACTTCTCCTGCATATTCTTCCTTGTTACAGTAATCCATAAATCATCTTGAATGATATCTACTCTACATAATACTATTGTCGTTGTATTCGTCTATAAAGATGATGAATATCATAGAGAATAGATGATGTGACTGACATATACGGTGACAAATCATATTGTTTTTATGAGCATAAATGTCTATCATATTATTTCAGTAAAGGTATAGTGAGATCATTATGGACATTTTGGTAGAGTTGTTTTGGACCATGTGATGTTTTTATCTCAACGCCATAAGTCCATAATGGGAAAATAATGGAAGATCTAATTCATATGAAAGAGATTTACATATTAATGGAGAAAGAAGACTAAAGATGAAGATTAATATGAAGAAATAAATGAATTAACTTTACTCTCCCCCATATTCTTCAAATTTCTCATGTTTTTATCATTTGACAAAATTTCAAAATATCTTTCTTCGTTTTATTTCAAAGGGATAATATTTTTGTTTGTGGTTCATCTACAGATTGATCTACCTATAAATTCATTCATGAATCCAATAGAAAAGTGAAAGATATGATGCTTAGTGTTGGTGTTTCAACTTTCTAATTTCATTCGACAATCTCCATATCATATATGGCTTCTAACAGGATAAGAATAGATATGATTAGATTATTATTGATTAAAGCATCGTAGAGAAACGATAATTGAAGAGATTAAGACATCCTACATATCATGATGATATCATCATTTCACACAAAAACAAGCTTTTTTCTCAAACTCTGACTCTTTTAGACACTGGTTAGATATCTCAAAGATGGAGCTGAGAGTTCAGAAATACCACAGTTAGAAACGTGTTTTCCAATATTCACAAGACTGAATCATTTCCTTCGGTGATGAAGATGGTGATTATGATAGGAACTCCATTTCGGAATAATCAATCAACACTTCAGAAATAATCGGTACCAATGTTGTTCATAGTCAATAACTGGTTTATATCATACGGTACTTACAATATACTATATATCTACCGTACCCTCTTCATATTCTTGTCCAATGGATAAATGAATGAAGAGAAACGAAATGATGAAAGATAATGGAATGTTTATCATAATCTCTCCGTACAAATCAATACAATACACGTATACTATATCATATTACAAAGTGTTTACAAAGTATAAAAATGCAAATGAATAAAGACAATACGAATCTATTTTTCGATAACTGCAATATAAGGAGCATTGAAGCTACCCAAGTAGAGTTGTTTACCTCCATCAGTAACCTTCAAAGATCAAAGATCAACTAGATACAGTATGACAAAAGATCTAATACCTGTGAGACCTTTCCTATAGTATCTCCAGTTGTATCATGAAGAGATGATACAATGTTTCCATTCAAATCAATCTCTATTACTATAGCATATTTAGGAACGAAACGAGGGAATACATCACGAAGAATGAAATTAGGTAATATCTATAATCAATAATGAACACTCGTATAATCGTATAAGTAGTACTTACATTAACCAGGATATTTCTTATCGTTGGTAGATCACTTATTGATTCAAGTAGATCACGTAGTCCTTTTCTTCTCAATCCAGCTAATCCAACCTATAAGCAATCAATCGATCAATATAGAGTAATCAATCAATATCTACCATACCCATACAGTTGTTCCCTTATGAGAAAGACGAATATTATCAGGAAGACCAGGAAGATTATCGATGAAGATCTCATTTGTTCCCTTCTTTGGTCCATCCAAATAATATCTAAAGTAGATCAATAGAATTGTATCTACCGATCAATAATTGATGAATTCAATGAATAATTGATTGAAACCTAATGATTCTTGCTCGAGTACATTCAGCCACAAGGAATGATTTACGATCAGGAAGAATCTAAAGAAATGAAAGAATGAAGACAGAATACAAAATATATGAGTATTTTAATACAGTATTGTATTAAATATACGATACTGATGAGATAAGGATAAAATGTTGTATGAAGAAATAAAAGAATAAAGAATAGAAAGAATATACCTGTATTCCATTAGCAAAATGAAGTCCATTAAGAAGAACACGAGTTTCTCCTGTTGATATACGATGATAGAGTACTCTTCAATATTATCATTATAGTAGACATTTCAATCAATACATCTACAGTATACCTTCCAGTTCCTTTCGATTCAAGAATTTCCTTCATGAAATCTCTTCTCTGATTGATAGTCGATGAATCAGAAATGAGAATTTCATCCGATGAAAGAATCTAAAACGTAATATGTATTATGATAAATATGTAACCAAATACAAATCAATAAAAATGTGTATGTTAAAGAGTATACATCGATATCATTGAAGAATCGAGGAAGAAGACCATCAATTGGAAGATTTGATGAGATCAATCGTTCATGTGTACCTTAATCAAGATATAAAGTTCAAAGATCAAAGATCAACTGACCTTTCTCAAAGTCAACTTTGAATACACCCAAATAAGCATCAGCAACAATGAATATATCTCCATTCAATCTTCGTATTCCCAGTGGTCGACCACATGAAGATTCCTTATCATATGAACCTATTAATACAGTAATCATTATCGATCGATCACCTTTTTTTATACCGTACTCACCACAATTCTTATCCATACTCAATCTCAATTCCTTCTGAATCATTCCATCAACTACTTTAATCAATCTTCCATCAGCCAATCCCGTATACAGTATATCTGAGAGTATATTGATTGATTTATAATTCTATTTATTCATCTACCATATACCTCCATCAGCATAGATACTCTCAGGACCAGTTACCAATCCTTCTAGTATATATTTAGCATTGGATAGTTTATCATTTGGTGTTAGAGGTCCAATCAATTCAGGAGGTTCAGGAAGACTAAATATATAATAGATAGATAATGATTAAATGGATGAAGATGACACATACCTATATGAGACAGCATTATTTGAAAGATATATTCTATTATGTAAAGAGTAGTACGATGCGATAGCCCCTCTTTAAGAGATCAAAGATCAATCTTCATAGACTACAGTATACCACTCACACTACAGCTATAGCCAATACTCCCTTCGAGCTCATCTAGTTTCCAATTGATTGAACCTTTCTATTTATATGTATCTATCAATAATATCATTAATCTCTTAGTGCAACAATATTGTAGATCGATACAACACATATTCGTTATGAGGATGAAAAGTAATTGAAGAACTATTTATCTTAATCTTCTCCTTCTTTGGTATAAAAAGTGGAACGATGAAAACAACAAGTAGTATACAGGAAGAGTAAGGAGACAGAGAGGGGGAGTGAGGGGAGGGGACCGTGGGGGAGGGGGAAGGAGTAGTCACAGTTGATACATTGAAGAGATCACAGATTATTTCTATTACTATATCATCTCTTAATGTATTCATTTGTGATCATTATATTGAATGAATGCAAGTATGAGTACATTGAATGATTGAATGAACGAATGAATGGATGGATGGATGGATAGAGAGGGGGAACATATGAAATACCTCGCATTTAATTGAATGACTCGACGTGTACTCTTTGATCTTTTGATTTTGGGGGACTTATATGATTAGATAGATACGATAGTTGATGACTACGTTAGATGGTGAAGGGAAATTAGCATATTATAACTATATATAGATATCAATTGAATGTAAAAGTAAAAACAGAACGAGGATGAAACGAATATGAAGAAGATGGCAAATGATAAGGAGGATGAGAAATGCAGAATATTATTGATTGAGTAAATAGTATGGATATAATACAAGATGAGAGATGGAACAACGAATCAAATATATTAATGATACAAGATGAAGATGTAACAATTGAATAGAGATAGATGATAGTTTGACTATCTCTCGTCAGATGAATCAAAGTAAACATGATTATAATGGAGATAATGAATTGCAATGATCGATAAATCAATTATTTTCAATCAATCAATCCATCAACTAGACAGATAGATCCATACGTGGTCGTTTCGCTGTTGTCGGTGCATCTTAAATATATGAGATTAAATGAATACAATGATAATGAATAGATAACATATTGATAACAACTAACCACTAATAGATGAACTAGAAGTTGTTCCTCCTCCAACATATGATTTATCAGTAACAAGAGCACCAATAACTTCATTAACTAAACTTGCTCCTTGTTGTTCTACCAGTTGATGCCATCCATCAGTCTATAATAAACAATATATGAATACTTCATACAATAATAAACAACTATACTACATTATAAAATGTAACAAATGAATCATATTAGGGTATATTATATATTTGGTAGTACTGTTATTATCCAATTTCAAAAGGAAGATAGAATAATGAAAAATTCTTTTGTTAGCCAAGCAATTTTGTTTGCTTCGATAATAAGGTCAAACAATGTTCATGTGTCTGTTTGATGTGGACACATTGGAATGATGATACCATAAGCTACAACATCTATAAGTCTACAGTTTGTATGAGTATGTCTTGTCTAGAATGGATTGTGGAACATGGGGGCAAAATGATACATGAAGCGGACAAATTTCAATGTTCAACCACTCACAATAATCAATTCGTTCTCAGTGTTTTAGAGTAGGACCCCAAATCTTCTTTGTGTCTTTCAGAGGAAGACCCATTCATTTCACAGAATGGGATAAAATCAAAGTTACACAATAGCATTTACGTCATAGATGGGCACGTTGGGGGAAAGGCTGTGCGTAAACCGGGGGAAGTTGGGAGGCAAGGCTGTGCGCACGGCTATTTTTTGGCAATTTTGACTGGAAATTTTCCAATTTTTGCGATGCCAGGCTATGCGTTAGGCCTCGAAGGGAAGGCAAAGCTGCGCGCAAAAAAATATTCGTTTTCACGCGCCCACCTATGATCTAGGTTGACTTTAATGAAAGCACGAGCAGTGAATTTCATTAAAAGAGAATGATGATCTTATTCAGGCTTTCCCTACGGAGATGTCTATAATGAGCTTTTGAGCAATTGCAAGGACTGTGTCTATTGACCTGGAGATGGTTAAAGCTATATCACGCCTCATTCCTAAGAAAATATAGTTGAAATGAATAAGTCCTATCAAATATATGATACACCCTAGTACATGAAGAGATAGTATAATATAATACCTGAACAACAGATTGCATATTATTAGCAATAAATTGTATTGCTTCTCTTCTCAAATCATGAGCATTATGCATATCGGCATAGACAAGATTACGAGATGCTGTTTCTATTGCTAAGGATGAACGTAAATGCTGCAAAAGATCAAAGATCAAAGATCATTGAATAGTGATGAATAAGATACCATATCAGCCATCTCTTTCAGTCCAGGTAATTGATATCTATCAGCCACAGCTAAGAGATCAAGAGCAAGAGATGATAGATTAGGTGATTTACCCGTATAGATATAATGAAGAAGTTCATTCATTACCTATAATACATACATTGATTACTATACAAATAACAAACAGATTAGTCTATACCATACCTCTGAATCAACATCTTTTATCAATACTCTTCCTGTTTGAGATTCTTCAGTATGAGGTTCAAGCATTGCTGAGAAAACAGGAGATCGAGCGGCCAACATCATCTTAATATCAATCAATAGACCATTAATTAATAAATAAATCATAGGTGGTCACGCTGGGCGAAAGGCTGTGCGGAAACCGGAGAATCGTAAGGCAAGGCTATGCGCATGGCCATTTTTCAGCAGATTTAGCTGGGAATTTTCCAATTTTTGCAAAACTGTACGCAAGGCCCCTCAAGGGAAGGCAAAGCTGTGTGAAAATAGAATTCGTTTTCACGCGCCCACCTATGAAATAAATACACTTTATGCGATGCCAAAGTAAAGCATAATTTCTCATATATTATTTGATAGGTACGACGACATAAGTAGCAAAGATGATAGTTACAACTATTATTTACGGTAATGAGGCGATGGATTTACGGAAAAATTTGACAGAAGGACATATAATAATATTATTGTTTGTGTGTAATTTATAATTACCTTGTGTACTTTGATCTCCTTTCCCTCATTCAATTCAATGATAAAATCAGCTAATTTGCCTGTGGATAGTATTGAATCCAAGTCTTTTGAGATCTCAAAACAATCAAAATGAATAACAATAACAGTAAACAAGATGGAGTAAATAGAATAGAGAATGAAGAATGAATGACAACAACGTTAATAGTATTGTTATGTAGTTCAATAGAGAATAGATAATAGATAATACTATCTGATAGATGCAAATGAAATCAATCAACATAACTAATATATTACACCTTATATTATATACTATGCATTCTTTAGTTCATATACTATCAAAACAAACAAGAAGAATATAATAGTATATGAACATACTATATTGTAAGAGAGATCAAAGATCAATAAGGACTAACCTCTTGGTATTTGGGCTCGATTTGTGTATTAATCTTCATATTTTGACTACATTTAGTTACAGTATCAAAGGTGACGGTGAGATTAAGAACGAGTTGAAGTTCGTCCTGAAACGAATACACTGATATCTATTATCATTGATATAATTGAATGACTATATCCATGAGAAATAGCAATAGATATTGAAGGGATAAAGTTGATAAACTATTACTTATAGTAGAGAGTATACAGTACACGTCATATTATTATTAATATGATTGATAGATTATAAATGTAAATACGATAAAACGGTATATGATAAAGTATTAATGATAGAATACTCACTTGAGGTAGAACATGTTGAACAAGTAGATCACGACGAATATATTCAAAGTATCCATGTAACTGCACATGAAATATAACTAGTTAATCATATTCATATTTAGCTATGATAGAATACTTAATATTACATAAAGATAAAGAAATAGAATATATATTCATACCTGTTGAGTTCCTGTATATACAGTAGTAGGAATCTCTTCATTTCTACAATTGTAAACGGCAAACTTCGCACGATATTTGGTCGTATTCGTATTTGTACTACAGAAGACCTACAAGGGTTCATCAATTCATTCATTCAGTCACTCATCTTACATTTTCTACTTCATCTTTTAAAATGTAATTTTCTTAATTAACAGTAGATGGGGGTTATACATGTTTGGATAGGGGTCCCGATAAATGAAGGACCATAAGTGGGCAGGTCATATAAAAAATGTGAGTTAACCGAATGATAGTGCTTTACGCCTAAGTATCTTTTACCCACTAGAGTTGTTATATTATTATAAATATCATATACATCATAGCAATGAGATAAAGATAAAAGTATAGAATATTAACCTGGAAGAAAGAGAAGTCCTTATTACTTTCCTTATTTCCTTGTGGATGTAATCGAATACGGAATGTGATTGGACTTGATTCAATTGATGATGTTGATGGGACAAGAGACTGTAATTGATAGAGAGAATGATTAACATCATATTGTACACAATTATATCACAACATATCTAGAACCTACATCACGGATCTATTCAATCAATATCTGATAAGTTTATAGACTAACCATGTAGTAAATGTTCAGTGACTCAATTCAAAATATAAAAATAGATAAAGATACAAAGATGTATAAACTAACCGATGAATCCTTTTGATCTCTCACTTTGACATTAGTCTCCAGATATCTTACATCGCAATTGGAGAATCCACGAATTGTCCACACATGAGAATGAGATAGTGAACGAACCTTCAATCAATACTTTCAATATCAGTCAATATAGCAGTGAATAACATATTTACATCGTAGATTCTATATATATACATTATGACTAATCAATATGACTACATAATATTGATTGATTAATAAGCAGTAATGATATGAGTGGATACCTCAGTTGAACTCCAACTATCAGATGGTCTCAATGGACCCGCGAAGTCTGCCATTTCTAGACAATCAATTCAAGAGATGAGAGAGAAGAAGAAGGAGAAGGAGAAGAGATGATGATGTCTATGAAGATGAGACTGCAAAGGAAATGAAAGATGAGATGGATATACAAAGAGAATGAGATGATTACGAGTACATTCATACAAACTATATCTGTATCTATCTATTGATAGAGATACTAGTCGTCAATGATGAAACCATTATGAGGAAGATGAAGAGAAATGATTCAATTGAATATGGTTTGAGATGAAGATTAAGATGGAGATGAATAGATGAGACAAGGAATAGTTGTAGATAGAGAAGGATATGAAAGAGAAGATAGGAGGGGAGAGGAGAGGAGAGGAGAGAAGAGGAGAGGAGAGAATAGACTAGAGATCGACATAAGAGATGACAAGTGTATGTGAATGTAGATGGAGAAGATGGAAGAGAAGAAGGACTCAAAAGCATGAACAAATTCAATGAAAAGATAACTATAGAAAGAAGGAGAAGAATAGAAGGGAAGAGTAGATGAGTGAGGGAAGAGGAAAAGATAGAGAAGGGAGGACAAGAGTAGAGAACGTCGTTGTGTATTGATCACAAACCAAATGAATAGAAAGACTCGGAAAGCATTGAACCAACTAATGATGAATAAATGAATATATAGAATACTAGGAAACATTGATATTCATCATGGCCGACTTAGTAAGAATCAATTTTCAATAAGGTTGCGTTATCTGTCCTCATTATTGAAAGTCTCACTTTTTTGTTTCAAATGCTTATTTCTGAAGTTGCACAAACAGAAGCAAATATAAATTTTGGAGTTTAATTTCATTTAGACATCAATAGGCACTGTTGAACTACTACGCGGATATAAAATGTTCTCTGGGAAATCGATCTCGTGTACAAAAAGAAGTTAGCGAGCAATCTTAGAACTACACCACAATTTACCCAACGCGATCGTGGAACTTTTGACGTAACTTTTTAGAAACCTTATTCCATGTATATTCATGCCAAGCAATCAAAATTAGTGGAAAAGGTAATAAGGTTGTAAGTCGACCATGATGATTATGTAAATCACTCCACGTATTTTCATACCCTTTATGTGTCATTCCGTAGAAGGACAAAATGGAATAAGATATCAACAGTAAATATAATATTCGAAAACATTAATTCGAAATGGACATTTCATAACAAAAAAGAACTAACACAATTCATTATGAAATATGATAGAAGTGAATGTAAAAGGTTGATATGAAACTCGATGAGAATAGAGATTATATGGAAGTGTCTAGAGTTTAGAGGAGATGGAATCGAATCATCTATATTACAAATCAATGAATCAATCTATCGTCTAATCTATCACCAATTCATTCTCTCATTCTTATTCAATAACAACTTGTTATGGGAAGGAAGAGAGAATAACCATGTGGTCACTTCTTTCTATTCACTTCATCTTCTATATTTACCCATCCTTCATCAAACCTCTCTCTCTCTTTCTTCTCCATCGATTGATCTCTCACTTCTATAGATAACCATCCATTCTCTATTCACTCTCTACACTTCATTCATTCAATATAAATTGATCTCTCTTCATCATCGTACTCTTCAGTGCATCTCCACTTTTTCATCTATTCATTATCGATTCCTTCTCTTCTATCTACAACCATCAACATCTATCCATCCATTCCATTCCTTCCTTCATTCGTTGTGTCTCTTCACAGTGGATGATACACGGGACACGAAAACAAGCTTATTCCTCCTTGGCTCAACTTGTTTTTGTCACAAACCACTATCCACAAACTGAGAATGAGAGTAGAGACTCCCTCTCCCTGTACACATTCACCTCCATCACTAAATGACTACATCTATCTATACTTATATTCATACATGAGCGGGGTACAGGGAGTGTGGCACCCGAGATGAAAATTCTTTAAAAAAGGATTCCAAGTAAATAGATGATATGATGAAGTGAGATGAGAAGAGATGAAACAAGACTCATAAGCCCTACCCTCTCTCAATCTATGGAATGACATATTGAGATGATTCAGTCGAGTATCAATCATTCATCCATCATGATACACCAAGACAAGATGAGAATCAATAGATTGATATGATGACTACACTCATATCAAGACAAGTGATACAAGTATGAAGCTAATAAGGATAGCAACAAGGATCGCAAAAACGTCACAACCAGGGTTGTGCGGAAAATTTTTCCGGTAAATTTTCCGACCGGAAAATTTTCCGATAATATTTTTAGTCATTTTTATCTGTCACGTCATAGTTCTGACCCATGACGCGCAAATAATAATCAACAATCACGTACATATATACATAGTTGTTCCTTAACGTGAACATTCAACTCCAAGGATTCTAAGCTTCACATTGTTTGTTCATATGTTTTCGGGTGATTGTTATCTTTTATTTGCTGCTACATGAGTTTTGATCACTACTATGTTCGCTTTAATCGTTTCCGAAAGTAATTGTTAGATGAGACACGAGAAAATGCGTTTTACAAAAATTTTCCGGGTTTTCCGATTTTTCCGGATTTTTTCCGGTACTTTAGACCGGAAAAAAAGTTTTCCGAAATTTTTTCCGAAATATATTTTCCGCACAACCCTGGTCACAACCCATCCATACTATTTCATCTATTTCAACTTAGATACGAAAAGAGAAAGAGTGAGAATTGAGAGATAGGGAGATTGTGCTTTCGAAACCTTCCAAATGAATCTTCAACTCTATATCTCTTTTCATCTCTCACATGATGATATTACGTATAGGATGCGAGATCATTGATGTTGAATGGAATGGATAGAAGATACGATTTACGATTACGATTTGAACACATTTATCTAGAGGTCAAGGGATGAGAGCATAGAAGATAGAAGAGAATAAATCAATTGAATATTAATATTATTAATATAGAAGATAATGCTTATTATTGTAAAATATAGGTGTCCGTAACGGACGGACCGCCAAATTGCGGCCGCAAAATGGCGGTCCGTCGGATAGTTATCCGACGGACCGCCATTTTGCGGCGACACACGCGCTGCGCCAAAATACCCTACGAGATGCAACTTACAGTGTGCAGCTGCCTCGACGGCTCAACCGGGAGCGCATTACCCTAGCATTCCAACACCCCCTGGTTCGAATCCCATCACTGTCTTTGTTCTTTTGCTAATTTTTACAAACTACCTCAACTTCATTTTCGTTGTTTTTATCAGCATTCAGAGCTTTAGCATTCGAAAAAAACGTTATATCGATTCAATTACTATTCGCACTCAGCAGAGTTCCTTTAGTTAAGGTTTGCTTAGGCTTAGTATCCGCACTACTCCACTGATCCATTTAATTAGTCTATCGATTCAGTTACTATTAACAATCAGCAGAGTTCCTTTAGTTACGGTTTGCTTAGGCTTAGTATCCGCACTACTCTATTGATCCATTTAATTAGCCTATCAAAGAGTCTGCATTTGTTAGGTTAAATAGCCAAATAAGAAATAATATTAATTCCGCAAAATGGCGGTCCGTCGGATAACTATCCGACGGACCGCCATTTTGCGGCCGCAATTTGGCGGTCCGTCGGATACGGACACGTGTAAAATATGTCATCGGAATGAGAGAATCAAATGAAGGTGAAAAGAATGGAGCAAAATAATCGTGAGTGAATAATAGATTGAATAGACGGAACTACTAACTGATGTATTATGTACATGAGACATCCCGTGATGAGTGAATGATCTTTCTATAAGACATCGTCACAACACTTTCTCCCTTCATCATCATCAATCTATGTATTAGTTCAATCATTGAGACAATCATTCACAACAAGAGATCAACGAAATAACAATCATCTTCATACTCTCTTATTCATATATTAAGTTGATAGAAAAGTATTTGATACTTTGAATCAAGTGTCAACAAAGATCAATCTATACGTCAGCTTCAATCAAATAAGGACTGATAAACTACGAAGTAAAATGAGTAACATCCTCTTTCCTATCAACCTAATAGTAGTCAGAATATACATCAATGAATCGAGTCGACTATTCCTTTTCTCTTCAACAATCAACACCCCCCCCCCCTTCCATCTCTCTCGTCACATAAAACACAAATAGACAAAATAAGCCTCCCGCATATTCTATTGTATTGTGTACAACTGTGTCTTCTATGACTACATGAGAATACAACGAATTGGCGATGAGGAACAACAAGATCATTATGAAATCATGGATAATATATGTTTCATCGATTCCAAACAAATCAAAAAATGTATTATAGAATACAGGACGATGATATCTAAAGAGGATCATGCTATTCGTAGTGTGAACAAGGAAATAAGAAGTGATAGAAAGAGTGATGAGAGAGCTTAAAGAGTGACAAGAGAAAAAAAGAAACGAAACGTGTAACTAAGAATATATAGTGAAGGAGAAGAAGAGAGGGCACTACTCCAGAAGCCCAGATCGCATTATAAGTGGGCGTAGATAGGGTTGTGGTAGATGAAAGATCATTTACTAGGTAACTATAGTTTAGCCCTCTGAATCCCTAAACTAGGTAGTCCAAGTCACCTGAGCATTCTGATTGCCTAAATCTGATCAGAGGCTCCAACTAAAATCGAAGAGAGAAGAAAGAAAGAGAGATCAGAATATTGGAAGAGAGGGAGAGAAGTACGAATTGTCACGAACCTCCCAATGAGTGCATGAGAACGAGAGATGAGAGACAGTGACAGAACAAAGTTGGAAATACTATGTCAATCGATATTATCATTGTATCCAATCGTTACGACTTTATCACTCTTTGATATCTGATGAATGATTGAGATAGAAAGACGTTGACACGATAAGACGAGTGAATACTTTCATCGAAGGCTCTGATTGACTCTAAAGAGACTGAGGGAAGGAATGAAGAGTAGAGAAAGAGAAAATGGATAAGAGAGGATTGGATTGAGAGAGAAAAATAAAGATACTTGGATAGTGTCTCATGAGTTAGGCAGTGGAAGGAAGGAATAGCAAGAGATAGGGAAGAGGAAAAGGGGTGGAATAATAATAAATAATCTGTCACCGACTACGACGACAAGGAAAACAGTCACAAACGACAACGAATGGAAGGAGAAGAAGATTCAACTATGACTGACAACAAAATGAAAGGGTAGAGAAGAAGAGAAAGTCTACTTTCCTTATAGTGACCGACCTTCTATCAATGAAGGACGTCCACATAGGGAAGAATAAGAAGAGATGGACAAGGTCGTGCATTTACATTACTCTATTTCATTCGAGACTCTATACTATATACATCACAAGGACAGATATTCACACACGTGATCCCCATTCACTGATTTGTCATTCGGAAATCGAATGAACAATACTAAACGATAAGGGTAAACCGTTCTATGCAATGGAGCAGTATGCGATATGATAAGAGAAACGATAAACGAAACGAAGTGGCAAAACAACAGGAAATACGGAAATAATACGAAGATTGCGAAGAGCGAAACAACTTCCCCGCGACCGGAAAACAGTTTGACGAATTTACTTACAGTACATAAAGCCGGGAAATAGCTATGCCACTAATTTCGCGTCATTAGGCAATGAACACTCAAAAAATTCAGGAAAACGTCAGATTGTGGTAGTTCCAAAACTCGAATTTATTATAAGCTTTAAAAAAACTTACATTACGCTGGTATCTCAGGAAGGAACGACAGTTTTTGTATAAAAGATGAACTTAAATATGGAACATTAAGGTGAATAATATGTAGATCTCAAGATAATCGTAATCAGATCATACTGTAGCATACATCACATACAATAATACTGTTTTTCACACCTCATCGCATCTTTATTCTTTTACTCGTGTCGTTATATGTACACTTGCAAATACACTATGATATAGATAGAGAACAATAAACATAATGAATGCTGGGATACACATGATGATTAGTAGAGAGGGTCGTAAGGAGCAATATTGGGATCATTATCATTTCTTCTGTTGAAGTACTCATCGTCGTCTTCATCATTATAATCAATATCATTATTATCATAATATTCATCATCATTGAATATTCCATAAGTGGGTGGAATACCGAATCTTCTGAAGATCTCTGCTTCGTTCTCTCTGATTCCATTGACGTCGAATTCGTTAAATTCAATACGATGCTGTAACATTTAAAGATACGACACATTGATAAAAAATTATGAAATAATGAACTAACCAGGTCAGCAATCATTTCCTTAGTCCTTTCTCCTCCACGTGTCAGGATATCGACTGACTAAGAAAGATAAAATAAACATCAAAAGATCAAAGATCACAAACTTGGTCAAGAATTTTCACAGTCTCCTCAAGTGCTTGAACTCTGTATGATAAGTCCTGAATATGATTATCAATTAATCAATTAAGATGACATTAACTCACCTTGATCTTCTTCTTCATATCCTGCTCCATTCTCAATATACATCTTCCTAATCTATTTACGCATTCCTAAAAATATATATGATTTGATAGTGAATGAATGAATGAATTTACCTTCTGATATTTCATTTCATCCTTCATCTCCTTCTCCATCATTTCAATCTTTCTTTCAATCTGAATATAGATATTATTTGAATTTATTTGAAGTAAATATGATAACCTTTTTATCTTCTTCTTCCATAATCTTCAATACTTTCCTTTCTATATCCTCCGATCCTTCATCCATTCCTTTCTCCATAATAGCAAACGGAGCGAATGGAGAGGAATGGATGAGTGGCTCTATTAGAATAACTATTAATACATACATCATTTCATATTATCTATCAATATATATCCAGATGAATACAACATAAATAAAGTATTAAATAGTATCAAATTACTTACGGAGAAGCTTGAATGGTCCAGTTTCCCCCTTCCTCACTCGAGTTTGTCCACAGAAATGGCCCTTTCGGTACCATTTCTGCATTTCCTCCTCGGAATATGGACCACTATAATCAACCGATATACTCACAAATAAAAATCCAATCTGTTTTCATTGAAATTCAAAAAAAAAGTAGAATTCTAACCTGATGAATCCTTCATTTTCCTTAATGAAGAACATTTCTTCTAGCGGTGTAGACGATGACGATGTCCCGATGAGACTGAAGATACCAATGAATTATCTCATCAAATGGAGTTTATATAGGGTTGAACATATGATATATGTAAAATAAATTATTTCACTCATTCATAGATAATAATAGTCAAAATAATATCAAATAGTCTGTCCACTAAGTGATAAAAGAGTATATAGACAATGGAAATAAATAATCATCAATCCCCAATGACTGACATGTTAAATTAACCCAGTAGTAACACAATATATGTATAGATTAATGGGGATTGACCATTCATATCATATATTACATACACAAGTTATTAAAAATTTATTATGCAAATAAAACTATATCAAGTTATTAACATGTTATGGATGTAAGCACAATGAACACTCCCAATCAATAATCACAAAATCAATCAATATCCAATCCATTCACTTATTCAATCGATATTCGTCATCGACAATTCTTGAATCCACATGGAAGTCCTGTTGTACGACGGCATTTGGGACATCTATAATATAATCATTCATATCAAAGATCAAAGATCAATCCTACTTTTTCTGCCAAATACAGCATAAGCAATAGGCGAATGGAATACCAAAGGGAAAAGTGATAATGATGAGAATGACCAATGTAACCTAAAATGAATGAGATACGGTAAGAGATACAGTACTGTATTTCATCATACCTTGAGACATTTATTTCTTCTCTTCACCATTATAGCTTCATGACATTTTGGACAAAGTAAAGGAGAATCAGACTTGCCTCCTGACAATCATTTATATTTGATAGAAATACATCTATATTTACCTTCGACAGTAGTAGTAGATCCATTCACATTATTCGTAATGACAATATTAGGCACTATAAAATTCATAATTCATTATGTATAGGTACAACAATTTACACAATGATTAACAAATTCAATTTTAAAGTGCAAACAAAAGAGAAGATAACTCTCTATTTCGATAGATCTTCATGATAACCAATAAGAATAGTATGAAAGATACTTGGAATAGGTTGTTGTTGAATAGGTTGAATAGATTGCATAGGAATAGAATATGGATGCATCATCATTGGTTGTACAGGATACATTGGAGCCATATTCGAATACTTAATGATAAGTTGTTGGTCGATAAGAGATAGATCACTTACTGGTTGGTTAGTATTTGATGATGGAGGTTGAGGTTGATACTGATTAGATGGACAAGATGGTTGAATAGATTGAGTAGATGGATCATTGGAAATAGGTTTCTTATCCTCTATAGCTGCTTCATATGAAGGAGGAGGAGATTGATCACTCATTCTGAAATCAATCATATATCGATTGATATAATATAGACAACAACGTATAAAAATGAAAAGGCAAGAAAAGAGACACAAACTAACCGTAGATACAATATAAATCGATCTATAGAAGTAGACGAGATAGGTAGATCATTGATACTCTCTCTCAATAGTATTGAGATCTCATCACCCCCTTCCCTTCATATATTCAACCCAATACACAAATCAAATACAATGATATGGTCAAAACATATGTGCTATACAAAACTTTTATATACTAAAAAGAGGGTGGGATGAATAAAGAAGGTCTCGTCATTGACTTGATAGGAATAGTCACTCATTCATCTTCATATCAATCAATATATTCTATCCTTCAATTGTTAATCTTCCATCCATATCTTCAAATACTTCATCAGAATGAATAGAACGGAATGTTCCACAATCAGATTCAGGTTCAGGGGGACCTCCATATGTTCTTGTCAATCGACGTTCTACCATATCTGTTCCTGATCTACAAATTTATTTATTTATCGACACCATCATAGTAATAAAACAGTAGCAATGATTATAAGATTGAATCAATGGATCTTTCTATAAGGCGTTAAGAGTGAGTGATAAAAATCAATGAATATAAATTCTATTAAATCAATCAATCTTACATATCATTCAACATTGGCCATCCAAGAGCCCATCCAGAACATGTTCGATCAAGTATTGGTTGACGATATCTAAACAATGATCAAAGATATCATACAGTATATGGTACTCACTGTTGACTAAGAACGAGGAATTCAGGTCTTGCAATCACTTCTTTCATTAGATGCATACAACTAAAGTACAACAAGATATTAGATATTAGAGTATAATAGATATGAGATAGACTTACTTTCCTTCAGCTCTCATTGCTGAATATCGAAGTAGATTAGGCAATCGATATGTTTGAGCCAATTGAAGATGTTCTATAAATTGTGCTGCATTCAGGACAGGTTCCGAGATGAACGACTGTAAATATAATCAATAAATCATATTATATTATATTATCGATTATATGATGAACAACCATTCTGATACCGTAATCTAAGCAATATTAAGTAATACCTGTTCAAGTCGTTCAACCGCATATCTGAGTCCAAGATGAGATGCAAATGCAAGTGCTGGTCGAATAAGATTCATTGATACGTGTGGACCATATGGATAGAGTGATAGAATAAGTTCAAGGAATACCTACAATACATCATTCATTATTGATTTATTACTGTAGACACGGTACCTTTCCAACAGGTACATTGATATTCTTACACATATCATAAACATCCTTAGATAGAGTAGCAATAAGACGACCATTGTTATCAAGAGCAAAGTTGCCTCCACCATGAGATTGGAGTATTCCTCTATATAAGATAAGAGTATACATGAGATATGATATCATTCCACTCACTTATTCATATAGAAAGCAGTTCCAAGTAACATAATACACACATTATATGGATTAGACGATGACTTCTCACATAAAATATCTTCTGATTTTATATCAAATGTACGGAAATGAGGACGATCAGCTAAACCCAATTTGACCTATTAAAATTATTATTATTATTATCATTATTATTATTATTATGAATAATGAATAACTAATGTAATTACCCTAACAATAGCGGGACATACAACATGAGTATATATCTCTTCTCCCAATGCCTTCACTGGATCATATCCATTATGAATCATACTGTAATCAATCAATATAATCAATCGATATTAAATACAGTAATCATACGTGATCCATGCTCCCATTCTATCAGCTTCTTCAACAAGGGCAGCAAGAGATGGATAAAGATGTAGACTAGCTGCATCTTCTAATCTACGATATATGGGTACCTATAATACTCATCTAATCAATCAATAATCATTCAATGAATACAGTACTCTTCGATATTCATAGATATGTTCTGATAGTTTAGCGATGATCTTCTGGGCATCAAATGAAACAGCAGCGAGAGCGAGTGTTTTGAATCTGTATATGAGTGTATGAATGGTTTGAATGAATGAATACATACTTAGCCCATACAGGACGACCAGTTGGATATAATTGAAGAAGAAGTTCAATGAATGGATCCTTTTCGAATGGAGACAAATCAACTACATCATCATCATTGGTCTTTTTCATCTTTAGTGCTGAAATAAGATAATATAACAACGTCACACATAATATTCTAATTGATCACTTGTTATCACAAAGAATAGAACGATAATTCTCACCCATATAAGGAGATGCAAATGAGAGAAGTGATTTCCAAGTTCGAATAGTTGAACCATCATGAAACTTCAATACAACATCACCCTCTTCAAATGTAGGATGACGACGATAATACTGTAATTAATCAATAAATAAAGGAAAACAATTTTAAACTACCGTATTTATTAATCGTAATTCAAGTTTGATCGATCGAATATCACCAACGAGTTCATATTGTATCGTCTTACTATATACACCAAAGTCGAAGACATCCTTAACATCAATTACTACAGGAATATGAATAATAAAGTAAACATACTCTATCAAGTACTTTCATTGATTCTTCCTCAAATGAAGCATGGACTCTCATCTGCGATGTAATTGCGAACTCACTTGGAGTACCTCCGACAGCATTCAACATCAGCTTACGAATCCCCTCAAATAAAAAGCATATATTAAAATCAATCTATAATGCATACCTCATTTTCCTCTAACTTTAGCAAGAGATAGATATCGCCAATACCGAAGGCAAATTTCCATTCGTTCTCATTAGAGAAAGTACTCAAGTCTTCTTCAATCTGCGAATGAAATAATAATATCACTACCTATCTATCAAGATAAATACCATTTTTCCATCGATGGATACTTCAAATTGAAGTTGCTTTGCAGGAGTTTCGATTCCAGTCAGATACTGCAGCACAGCTTCATGAGATGATACTTCCCTATCTCCAATATTTCTCGACGATGCTACATCAGTGTGTTTAGACTTGCACGTCAGCAGTTCCTCTACATCATTATCGCTAAAAGTGCATGCTGTGTAGCATGACTAAAAGAAGAGAATTATCGATTAGAGTAAAGAATAGATCACAACGAACAAGTCGGTCGAGCAAAGAACTTAGAGAATCACTCCGCTCCGACATTGAACACGACAGCAAAATGAGAACGAAAGCGGTCAAAATGAATGAAAAATGACAATGATATGATTGATTCACAATTCGTTAGTGGAGAATATGTAAATCGCGAAGTGCAATATGATTAAGGTACGCTTCTGAAAGCAAAACAAAACGACGGACGCTAAAGCAGTTTCTATCCACAGACAAATAAATAAATAAATAAATTGAAAAAGAAAACAAACAAGATTTTATATTGAATCAATCTACCGTATGCTAAAAGAATTGGTCTCACCTCGAAAGAAAAAATCATCACTGATCAATAAGATTTATTTTACTCGCTACTATTACTCGCTACTTGGAAACTGTCATCAAGATAGTTGTTTTGCTTATGATTTATGGATGAGAATGCCAACTCCTCACATTTCACTACTTCCGCCAGTTCGAACTGTGCAGGTATTACTTCAATAATTGTTCATTTCAATATGTAAAAGTTCAGTTCGTACTTTATTCGATGATACACTCGATGAATTTGTAGAAAGAATTCGGAAAGAATTGGCACAGGAACGAAGACGTGCAAGTGAAGGTTAAAGGATAGTGTTCAAAATACTACTTTTTTCATTTTTATTCAGTTTCTACTGCTGAAACTCCTGATGCAAGAAAGCCTATACTTTCTCATCGGCTTCCTAAACCAGCAGCAAGGAAGGAGGTATGATCACGTATAATTGACAGTGGATTGCTGCTTCTATCACAGATGCGTAAGCCTTACCATGTGCCTGTATCGAAGGCAAATGACAAATCATTACCGCAAGTGTGCCATGTATCCCCTCGTCCAGGTTCGGTTCCATACTTCTTTATATTCATGTAGTATATCACCTCTAGATAAGCCGATATCACATGTAACTTCATTGACAAAATTCGCTACTCTTCCACAATCTATACCTCGTTGTGAAGGAGCAATGTTGCCATATCCTCGTATATTCCATTCTCATCCTGTCTACACCAATGCATCCCTTGATGTGAACGTGAAGGAGACATCATTTACATCTCGGACTCTACCATCTATCATACCCATTCAAAGTCCTCTTACCAATCATACTCGTATTTCTCCTACTCGTTCTGTTCAAGAACATGCTCAACATTCAGCACCTAAAGGTATTCACTTAATCATTCAATCTAATTCATATTTGATTCATTCTATGGAATATGAAGCAGCTGTATTGTATCAGTCACAATCTCTCTATGGAATAGATGAGTGAGTGAATTCCTATTGTTTAACATGAAATGAATTGATATTTATAATAGATCATTAGTGGATGAATTCTTCGATCGTGGGGTATCTGTGGATGGTGAAGATGAATTCGTACAAGTAGATTAGGTCTCATCTTTTGGAATACATAGTATGATTGTTATATACATTCATACGTATCATATAGATAAATATTACTTTAGCAGTACTTTAGTTCGGCAAATACAAACAAAAAATAACAACAACATCGAATTATATGCCTATGGAATGGAATAATGCTGAAAACAGTATGGATGAATAATGCATGGAGTAAGTATCTCCATGTAGCAAAAATTTAGTATCTGAATGCATAGAACAACTATGTATATGTATAATTATTGAAAGGTATATGGTTTGATAGTAAAATAAACTATTTCTAATGAAAAATGCAAGTATTTAAAATTCAAGTAAAGTAGATTAATCGATTGTGTAGTATTATGTCGGTTTATTACTACCACATTTACGGTATTTCGAAAATTTGCCCATCAAGTTAAACCAGAATACGAAGTCATCATAGACTATATGAATATGCCTATTGAACAACTAAAATAACAATGAATGGAAGAAGATTACACATTGATAATATACCTTGATAAGATGAGTTTTAGATATAATATGCTCTAGTGATCTTCTCTCATCAATTAAATCCTTATTACATATATTACATCGTTTCTGAAAGTAAATCAAATGAATAATAGTGTAAACAACAGAATGGAGAGAATACAGGTAGAAACGTTGAGAATGTGGAGAGTAATTCATTTTGATTACATCCTTCCCATTTATGAATTAGTGCAGCATGATCTCTCGTTGCTCCTTTAATATATTCAATATTAATTGTAAATGAATAATGGATAATCGATACCTGGTTGATGTCTTAATGGTCCTTCAAATAGACTATTCTCCATAAGAGGCATATGATTAGGTCGAGGTGGATCATCAATAGGCCATTCTATACAATCTTCCAAATCATTATCATCATCAATATCACTATCACTCAATGGAGGATTTATATCAGGTAATTGGAATGGATCTTCATCTCCATATAATTGACGTAGATAGCCTAGCAAAGAATTACACAGAGATGAAAGATCAATCAATACAACTCAACATACCTACAGTAACCATGAATCCATTAGCGAAGAAGAGAATGTCGTCACTCAACTCTCCCGCAGCATACCATTTCCTCAGTTCAGCTGCCGTAAACTTTTCCCTGTAGCAATCAATAATTCACTCGATAATGCAATATGAAATAGCGTACTTTGTCGGTTTTCTATTCTTATCGCACAAATAATAGAAGGCTTCTCCAATAAATCCAATAGTTAATTCATCATTAAATGATACATTTTTCTTGGAATATGATCTCAAATTCATAACTGGAGAATAAGATGAACCTCGTTCTAATTGTGATTCAATTCGTTTGAGACATGAGATCAACTGAATAGCAATATACTATACATATTTATAGAGACTATCCTCTGGACAATTCTCACTACCGTACCCGATAAATGAATAAATGAATTGAAACGTACAGGCTTTCCATTATATTCAATCGTATTGCCCCATGGATCCTTACTATAATTGACAAATGGTCTATTGGATTTAGAAACTACCTGCTCCTTTCTCTGTATATCAAACATTAATGGAAGTACGAATGGAAGAAACATACTCGTATTTCAATTTTTTCTATCAAATTATTAGGAATCAAAGGTGGAGGAATATTATCATTGATATTAATGATAACTGTTGATGGAGAAGAACAAGAAGAAGAAGAAGATGATGATGATGATGATGAAGATGGTGATGAGTATGGTAATGAGTATGATTGAGGTGTAGTTGGAGTTAATGGAGGTAGAATGATTTGATCTTTTGATAACTCAAATGAAATATCTAATGATATGATCATGGAAAGATTTACTAACCACTCTTGACGATTCTTCTGAATTTGAACAAATCGGAGATGATGATGATGATGAAGAGTCCTTAATATAAAGATTAATATAATGAATGGATGAATCAATATGAAATGATTACCGTATCACTATCAGAATTAGTCCAATTGAGTTTAACACGAAAACCAACTTTTCTATTCTTATTCGCAACATTCAATTTATTCTTATCCATTTTATAATGTTCATGTTTAACAATATCGTCGATAACAGTATTATTACTACCATCTTTAAAAAGGTATTTATCAAGAAAGAATAATAATTAATTATAAGACCATACATGATTTGTCTTCAGTAGAAGTAAATGACGCCTGAGATCATATAAATTATAGTACTATATAAATATAATTAGACTCACAGGGAGATCAAATGATTTATTCTTATTGAAAGAATCGAATGAAAATGGAATAGGAGATGGTGTGGCTAATATTGAATAAATCATAATTATACTAGTTATTCAATTTAAATATACTTACAAGGAAATTTATCGAATGAAGAATGATGATTATTAGATACAATGGGAACGATACAGTCATTATATTGTGATGATTGAACCCTTAAAAAGCATAATCTTATCATATTAAATATATACAGTAATTAACCATTTTTACTTCTATATTCCCATTAATAATTATATTAGAACTTAAAATGAACAATGCAGACATACGGTGGGTTTACACGATACATTTCATTATGAAATCTTCTTTTCTCAAGATTATTTCCTGCTTTAACAAAGACTTTGTGTCCATCTATATAGTGGAATTTGTTACGACAACTAACTGCCGAATCGACTTTCTGAATAAACGACATCTCATAACATTGTTATAATATAGTAGTACTAAATACCAAGAATAGAATGAAACAGGAAGCTGCATTAACGTATTCAATACGAACTATTTGTCCAAATTGTTCGAAATATGATCGAAGATCTTTTGGTTGAACGAAACCACATTCAACGAACACCTTTACAGTATCTATATTCATTATTTATTCTTAAACTTTGACCAAACCTTTCTGTTTCCAGATTTGAATGTAGTGATCTGGCAATGTAATCCATCTATATCAACTACACCATACTTAAGAGCCTCAAATATATATATATATATATATATATAACTTAAAAGGAATATTTGAGATGAGAAATGAACCTCTTCAGCTTCATCTTCACTACTGTACTGTGCACATGCTATACGATTCATATTAACTAATGTACATGTTCGTACAATTCCGAATTGTTCAAAGAATCTGATGAAAACGATAAATGATATATGATAAGATATTGACTACCTTCGTGATGAATCGCGTGATAATAGACCATCTTTAGTAATCAGTATCACTTTCAAATCTTCAACACTTCGAAGAGTAGAAGTTGGAGTGGATGTTTCAGGCATTCTAAAATAAGATAATACAAACCTGAAATATTGTTTCCGCCTAATAACAAATTATCGTGATTAATAAAGTACTAGGATACAGTATTACTCGATACACTATTTCACATAATTTAACTATTTATTAATCAATTTAAAAAACTTGATCGATGAACTTTCATGCACTTTAAAATTATTAAATGTAAAGAACATATTTGCAGAATGGACAGATATAAATTGGATAGAAATTGTAATGGTTATTAATTGAAACCATGATAATGGAACAAACAAGATTAACCAAATAAGAAAAAATTTTTATTAATCTAAAAATGTTATAGAACAAATGAATTAACAAGTAACAGATTAATAACGATTATACATAATCAAAGACTTCATTATTATCAGTTGTAACTCCTGTTGCTGTATTAGAATCACTCCAAAACAACGGCTTTTTAAATTTATATGGATCCAAATGTTTCTTTGTTTCTCTTGCGATTCTATTAAAATGTAATTTGCGATTGAATCTGACCTATAACTTGATATATTAAAGATACATATATAAATGAATTACAGTATTACCTTCTTGCTTCTAGCACTTTGTGTCGTGTATAAAGATTTATTAGAAACAACATTATTATTCTTCTATAATTAACATATGGTAATTACATTATATAGATTGAATAAGAGAAGATAAACTAACCATGATTCCTCCTCTTATTCTTTCATTCCATCCATTCCTTTTAGATCTTTCTTCATCAGTGCATACTTCTTCATCCATCGATCCATTCATCTATCAATACAATCATATCTTATCTCATATCATTAATATCATAATCATTAATCATAATATCATATCATGTCACCAACCTCTTCTTCTTCAGTATCATATACAACCTCTTCTTCTTCTTCGTCTTCTTCACATCTATCTCTTATAATTCCTCTATAGTCTATACTTTCAACTGTTGATTCTATCTTAATCAATCTAATGATCATTTCAATATCAACGTTCGTACATACCATATCATTGGTTGTATCGATTGTATTCAATCCTAGAAAAGCAGCTCGAGATGTAATGGGTGTAGGGAATGAGGGAAGAGATGAACTGCATCTATCAACACTATTGGTTCTCTGAACTAATTAAAAGTGAAAAGAAAGACTATTATGGACTTACTTTGAAGACTGAATCATCAGATAAATCAATGAGTGGAGAAGAAATAGAATTAGGAGAAGTATGAATAAGAGATGATGAGATTGTGGAAGGGAATGATAAAGAATTACTATTTATCTAAAGAAAACTGTAAGTTATTGAATGAAAGACTATATATACATCAATATTCAATGGAGATGGAAACGATAGAAGTTCATCACGTAAATTACTCAATCGATTAACAGTATAATCCGATCGTCTATATTGGAATGGATTATAATTTTAAAAAAAGATAAGGTAAACCTTTTGAGTGCAGAGATTTTAGGAGAAGATATTTCATATTCTTTATCTATTCTTCTTCTATTTCTATCAAATCCAGAATGAAGACGGAATGAATACTCAACTGAACCACTTAAACAATCATTCTTACTTTTTTAATCAAAATTTCAAAACAATTACATACTTAGTTCTTATCGATTTCTCCAATCGACAACCACGGATGCGAATCCAATCTCCACTCTAAAATACACAAGAACATGAAAGGCACAAAACAAAGTCACCTTGAGATTGGGAATGTGTGAAGTGTGCATACTGTAAGAACAACATTCAATATCAATCGAATGACCTGAACTGTATAAATACTATATGATTGAGACAATAATACTAACTGTTAGATGATAAAAGTAATAGAGGATCAGGAGGAATCAATTGAGTATATGGAGGAATACGAAGTACTCTACGTAGATTACCTTCTTTCAGTGATCTTAATAGAGATGTTATATGATATTGATCAATATCAAACATACGGAAGTGAATCTGAATCCCATACTCTCATTATAGTTTCTCCATTGATGGACACTACATCGATCACCTGAAATGACAAACCATCGAGGTTGGTTAGTAAAGATCTTATGATACCTGAACGATACAGTCGAACGGTTCGACTATAGGAACATTCGATAAACCTTCTACCAACTTAGTTTCTTTGTGTCTCCGAGAACGCCATGGGTGGTCTGAAGAACGAACAGTAATATCACCCAAGCACTAAAACATTCTATGATATAGTCTAGTACTAGAAAAGGCAGGAAATTCATGATTGATCTAAATAGATACAGCACAAATCGATGTCCGATCCTAGACTAGTCAGGGTGAAGCTAATTATATAAAAGATTGTATATGATCCATGCTGGATCAACAACATTATATTTTAATTCTATTATCATACATGATAGATCATGTTGATCATTGAAATTAACATGTTTTAATGAATGTTTATGAAAAAATGAATTTGAGTACTAACCGGCAATTGTTTCATCCGAAGAACTAACCGCGAACATATTGTTATTAGAACTATTCATCATATATTCAAAAAAAAAATCAGAGCTGCTGCGCGCAGCTGCGAAATATGACAATCGATGGAAATTAAATAACCATACTGTCTAAGCACCGTGAAAAAGATATTGTTATACTGTGTGTTAATGCAATGCAAATGCGATCATGAACTGATTTTTCAGACGATTTATGAAAATTAATTTATCCCGTAATATTTGATGTGAGATACATTTGTACCGATAAGGATATCTATGAAAAGAGTAGTCAAGCTCATCTGCCTGATAATGTATAGAGGGGATTTGCATTCTTGGGTTCAGTTTGTAAACAAACGAACAATGAAAGACCAAATACTACAAAGATGAGCATAAGTGAAACAATAATAACAGTGAAAACAAGAAATGAAGTAATCCATCCTTCGTTTACTCCGGCTGTCCTGAAATTCATTCATTCGATACAATACACATTTCAAATTACCATTACAGAGTAATCAAAAATGTTCTATCCTACTTCAAACTAACAGTATAGAGATGTACCACGAGGGGGCTGGCTTTGACGATGAATTTTCAACATCCAATTCATTCATTGATTTATCTTTATTGATAGAATTCACTGTATTCGAACTTCGACGATCCCACAATTCGAAACGATCTGAATAAGATATAGATAAAGTTGTAAATTCCGTATGTAATGAAATAACCTTCTTTATTCCTAGTTATAAATATGGGTTTTGGTGTAGCAAATGATGTCAATCTTTGTGATTCTATCCCACTTTGTTTCAATTCTAAATTTAATTCATTATATTGTATCACGATAGTTATCATACTTGGTACTCTTCCCGTTGATGAATTAAAATCCATTTTGAATTTCACTACACAGCACGAACGAAATTGAGGTAAAAGTATAGATATCTGAATGAGAATAACGAATCTATCATATATTGATTATTGAATGAATTTATGATTTGAATGGATTGTACTTTTGTTTGTATTTTCTTGATCTGGAAATTATTGAATTGTCATATCATAGGAGTTCTTTTTGACAGAATTTAATGGTAAAGTAATATAATAGATCGAATACCTTTCGATTATTCTTTATCCGTGGCCTTGAAAATCTTTGCAATCTATCTGTTGTAATTAAGAACTCGTCATTATTTATAGCTATTATCTGAAATTAAATATTTCATTTTTCATCGATTTATTTTGGTTGATATTTATATTTAGATTAACAGTTAATCATTAACTATGGTTTTAAAAAAAAATTTAACACAACCCATTTCTTATTCTCTCCCTTTCCTTCTTTTTCTATAATTAAAAAAAGATCATTTAAAAATATATTATCCTTTTAATAATTAGCGTAATTAAGATATAAATACTAAACCGATGCATTCAGTGTAGTTGTCCTAGTGAAGTCACATTCATGTCTATTAAATGAAGAAGGAGGAAAAGGGAATGATGATGGACTATCTACATCTATTTGTATAAGTGATCCATTATCTTCATTATCAAGATTAAATGTTAATCGAGTTATTGATTTCTTCCCTGATCTTAGATACAATTCGATTCTGAATTAAATATCATTATATTGGATGTCTCTTTGATCAATCTCATACGAACACCTATCTAACAGTTGTTCACAGAGGATTCAATGACTTCATAACATTTTAAGTTCAAAATAGAATACGAACAATTCATTTCTCTGCACGAAATCTTTAAATAAGATAAAGTACTAACTTCGGACACGTTTGTAATACAGTTATATTGATATTAATCCTTTCACCCTCATATAAATCTAATTCATTGATCGTATTAACAAGAAGGATTTGCTGAATATTCAATCATTTCATGCATAAGAAATGAAATGAAATAGAAGATGAATGGAACAATTGACAATTTACCGATATTGACAATAGTGGTTGAAGAAGAAGTAATAGGAGTAAATGGATAGATATTAACACCATATATATGAGACTTCTGAAGTATTAGATAATATTATGTCTATCAAGTATATCTATACTCTCCATTCAACTATTTCTTTGTAATTTTCCATTAGAAGTTACTGACATTTTATATCAAATAAGAAGATTGAAGAAAGTCATAGTTTGAAGAAGAAAACTGAAATAGATTCGATATGTTGAATGAAAGAAGGAAATGGGAAGGAGAAGAAGAAGCAATAGACTGGAATAAAGTATAGAAGAAGGAAGGAAGTTATGAAGGAGTAAGGAAGATAAGGATAGAGATTGAATATATGAATGAATGAAGATGAAGAAATGAATGAATTGAAGAAATGTTTGAAGTACAATGGAACTATGATAAATGCCTCTATCTCCCCTACCTAGAGGGAGAAGTCTGGAAGAAGAGAGAGGGAGGAGGAGGAAGAGGGAGGAGGGGTGAGGGAGAAGGAGAGAGAGAGGGAGGTTGGAGAGGGAGATAGAGAGAGAGAGGGAGGATGGAGAGGGAGAGAGAGCGATGATGGAGAGGGAGAGAGAGGGAGGATGGAGAGGGAGTGTGTTGGAGTCATCAGGTCGTCTAATGACGTCGTCTTTCACTACTAGGACAAGAATGGAATCATTTTGAGTGAAAGGAGAATAAAAGAAGATGAATTGTAGTGAATGAAGAAAGCATTGAAGAAACTACAATACATAGAGTAGTAAAGAGAAGAGGGTGGAGAAGGGGGAGGACTGGTGGAGAGCTGGGAAGGAGGGGGGGGGGCGGAAATGGAGGGGAAGAGTCATGGCAGAAGACGTAAAGGTAGGGTGAGAAGAGAAGAGAGTATGAATATTAGATCATATATTGTGTACAATACGAAATAGAGAATGAAATGAAGCATAAGTGATAGTGAAAAAATAGAATATTCATTCATCCATTATATATTTTATCATTCATATTCTTGATCTCAACAATTATAATATAGATAGCATGTATTTGATTGATTTCATTCATTCTGTGTTGTCTTCGAAGTAAACAAAGAAGAAGATATTTATGTGTTGTGATAATCAATATAATGAACGAAGAGTCAACAAATGTATGATCAGTCAATTAGTCATCATTATTCATTCCTCTGAAATTTATTCCATTAGGTAGACTATGTAATGTATTTTGTAGATATTAGTAGATGACTTAGTATATTCTATTAACTCACTTAATGATATGAGGCATGATGATACCACAAGTGGATATTAGAATAAATGATGAGAATAGATATAAACATAATCTATCTACGGCCATTGCTACAAATATCCATTCTGATTCTAACTGAAATCAATCAATCAATGATATGTATATTATTATTATGATGAGTATACAATTTCATTTTGATATGTATCTTGTAAATGTTCACACATTGTATCCAATTCTTTAGTTATTTTCTCTAGATCATTACAGAATTTATGAAGATAAACAATAGACGAAGAATCTGATAAATTCGACAATTTCTCTGCAAAATTGATAAACTATTTGAGCGATTAACATAATTCCTTACTGTATTTAGGTATGGTAGCATCTTTTCTTACAATGGGCAATTTAGTTGTAGATGGACGGGGCAATGCTAACATTGGCATAAAGTTAGATAAATTCTTGATTGGTGCAACTGCTTTATCGATTACCTCAAGTGATATATTTTACTTTGTTGTTGAGAGTATTGTGAGTATTCAATTGAAATAAAAAGATGAAAGAGAAACAAGTAATCCATCTGGGATGAAAAACATGTGAGAGGCAGTTTAAAGTTTCTTTCTTCGATCTTTCGACATTGAAGACTCTTACTCGAGGTTTAGGAGCACGAGGATGTGAAGATCTTTTCATGAATAGAACATATGGAAGGAAATCAAGAAATATACGACGAGTCTGAAATTTATTTATTTTAAACAGAGTTCTATATAAAATAAGTGTTTAATTTCTAGTTACTTTTGTTCTAGTTATAAATTCAAGAGGACCACCCATATTTTTAGTTTTTTTCTAAACTTCTAGTAGTCATATGAAGCTATTTTATCGCCTTTGAATGGATGAATTCTACATAAGTGCCTAACAAATGACAACAAATTCATTTGATCAACAATGTCATACATAATTCATTGGATAAAATCTCTCTTTTGCTCCCATTTGTAACAATCCTTTTCATATAAAAGCGAAGACCACTAAAAATGAGCTATACTAGCTACTCTTCCTGCCTCTTGAATTTATTAGAAAACAGATCGCTTGCCACATTGTTGCGTTCTTCATGATAATATCGTTCCCAAATTTCATTGCTCCCCTATTTTTAAATTTTTTTCGTGAACTATTTTTTAAATAATAATAATATAAATGTACCATAGATCCCATTTCATTAGTCTCAGGTTTCCTATGGTGCATTGATAGAACAAGAACAGTGAATACACATGAACATGATACAACTAGAAGACAACAAGAGAAGAATGCAGCTGAATGATATGAGATTAGTTGAAATGATTGAATGAACTTACCCAGAATAGGAACGGCTTTTGATTGAGGAGGACTCATATTTGATACCATTTGAAGAAAGAATATTACTGATAGAAGAATCGTTGTCTCTAAATAATTAAGATAATCAAGAAAAAATGTAATATCGATTGGAAGATATTTGTATTGATATCTGTAACCTCCTTTTCCATCTTCATTTCTATATTATATATGATTAATTGATGGTATCTATCACAGATCTTTAAAAGAACGACCTTCTATGATAAATCAAGCTATTTACCATTCAATATACTTTGATCTCGTGTTTATATACCACAAACTGAAGTAGACTAATGATTTAATATTGATTAACTAACCTAATGTAACTTTCTCACAAGCATCTGGTGGTAAAGTGAATCCAAGAACAGTCATGATTGATATGACTAATGATGGAATGATTAGATTGATTCCTATAATGTCCATCTATTACATTATATCATTGTATATTGATTGTGTACCATAAGCAAGAGTTCTTCTTCTTATTCTTATGTAATAGAGTAATTCATGATATTCATTAACTCCAAAACGAGAAACATTTCGTATACCAGGCGTTCCTTAAAATAGAAATATTTCAAGATAAAATAACATGAATGGAAATAAACCTAATAGATCCCATTCTCCATTGGGTACATATACTTGTAGATCAATAGATTCATTAACATAATAACTATGAGGATCTCTTGGAGATGGTTCAGGAATGGAATTGATAAGATTTCCTTTAACACTTATCATATCAGTTAAATACATAGTTAGATTGATCTTTCCTCCATCATAAGTCCAAGAACCGAACTTAATTTATTTTGATTATTATCTTATTCTTGAAATATGAATATACTTTGAGATAACATGTTTGATCATCAAATGGAAAGAAAGTTATGTCAATAGAACAAGAGAATCGAAAAATTCCTGAAATAAAACTTTTTAATAAAAGAAGTTCGCAATGAAGAAATATAAATATAAATACCTGGTGGATTCTGTTGAACATGTCCATTATAACTAACAATATATTGTGAAGAATAAGTAGAATCAAAACTAGCTGATGCACTTAATTATCTATATTATCGATTGAATAGTTGTATTAATAATTGAACCTATTGAATAGTAATATATCAGGTTTCCATATCTTATGTGAGGCATCAGAAGATCCAGAGAATCGAACATCTTTGATTCCACCAAATCTATATGGATTCCATTGGAGTTTATAATCATGCCAATGCTAGAATCAATAGGAAATATCATGTATAAGATAAGAATGAAATAGACTAACATAATCGATGTAAGCAAGAACAGTCATTAGTTGATTCTTCTCGTCCTAAACAAATTATTTTAGAAAAAAATGCGAATATAAAATATTAGAGGATGACAAACCACATCTATAATCTGATTTAATATGAATCGAACTTTAACATCTAATGCTTCAGATGAATTACTAACTGGTCGTTCAAAATAATCATAGTTCTGAAATAATATGAAAATTTTTCACACGAAATATCTATGACACTAACCTCTTTAAGATATTGAAGTAATCTGAATTCATCAGAACTTGAATTAGTCAATATACAAAGAAAGGATAGTATAATAAGAATAGAGATCATTTGAATAGATAGAGAGTATAAGAAAGAAGAGAAAGAGTATTCCCTTGAGGGTAATCATCTTCTAACTAATCCAACCCTTCCATCATTCACTCCATCTTAGTCTTATAGACACAATGAATGAATACATTCAACCATAAATAAGATTAACTTTATCACTATCACACTATATATACATTGTGAATACTTCAAATATCAATAATGTCTACAATTTAGATTGATATTGTTCTCTTAGTATTCTTCGTAGAATCTTTCCAGCTGCTGATTTAGGAATAACTTCAATGAATTCAATTCCTCCTTTTAATTGTTTATATGGGGAGACTTTCTCTGAATTAAAAGTATAATTATATCCAATAGAACATTAATACCAGCAACGAAGTTGAATACTTCATCTCCACTCAATTTTGGATCTTTTCTTACTATGAAAGCCTGTAAATTAATCAATAGTTAAACGATAAAATTATAATGAAAAGAGATGAAATAATGTTTACTTTAGGCAATTCTCCATGTTTCTTATCAGGTATTCCAATAACAGCAGCATCACTAATCAATGGATGTGATAAAAGAATATCTTCTAATTCAGCTGGAGGAACTTGTAATCCTTTCACTTTTATTAATTCTTTCAATCGATCGATTATGAATAAATCTCCGTCTTCATCACAGTAACCGATGTCACCTTATTGATCATTGATTAGTTTTACAATAATAATTATAATATTAAATCATGATTAAACTATTTACTGATAAGTTAATTTTTATTGACAAAACTTATTAATGTTGTCTGGAGATCTTCAAGGATATAAAAGTCATAGGTCAAATATCTAGGTTATCGGTTTTCAAAATCCGGTCAGGTTTATCGATTTTTGTGAAATTTTGGCTCAAAATCCGGTCAGGCTTGGTACTTTGTAACATACCTTTCGACCTATGATAAAAGTATAAAAGATAGTGTATACCAGTATACATCCATCCATCTTTAATACATTCATTAGTTGCATCTTCTCTTCCTAAATATCCTTTCATAACTGTTGGTCCTTTAATACAAATCTCTCCCGATTCCCCTAATGGAAGGATCTTTCCAGTTGAGATACATACGATCTATAATAATTATGCTTATTAAATAATATTATGAAATTTTAAATTTAAACAATAATATTTTAATTATAATAGAATTTAAAAAAAAATATATGTTTGAATCGATCGCCGTGCCCACACCCCGCGTGTGGACTATGGATCGGGCAGGAATGCAGACCTTCATTTGTAATCCAGGAGCGAGTTTTCCACAGCTTCCGAACTTCTTTCCACTTCCTTCATCAGGTAAATGAGATGCTGTTGACAATTCAGTCATACCGTATCCTATTATGAAAAGAATATATATTATCATTCTTGTAGTAATGAATACCTTGTTGAACATATTTAATATTAGGATATCTCTTCATTAATTCATCACAGATATCTTTCCCAGCTGGAGCTGCTCCTCAAATTGAACGAACTTCTATATGGAATAACATAAATATTTATTATAGATTACCTGATCCTATTCTTTTAAGTGAAGATAGATCATATTTATCACACATTGGATGTTTTGCGAGGAAAACGAGAATAGGAGGGACGACGTTCATTTGAGAAATCTAAAACTAATCAATAATAGATAAACTTAATATTGATTACTTTGTAGTGTTGAATAGATTGAAGAAATAGTATTGGATCGAATGATGAAAGAATTACTCCTGTTGTATCTACAATATATGTATAAGATTATACATTCTTGATTATATATTCATATATTCTTCATACTTTCAATAATAGTATAACATGTAAGAGCAAATCCATAGATATGATAGAATGGAAGAAATAATAAGAGATTTTCTTCATACATATCAATATTTTCTTCACTATTCTCATGATTCATTCGAAGACATCTTCAATTATCGATTGATTCATTGATCTACAGTATCCACTAACTTGACAAACATCTTCATCATTGTTCCAAAGTTTTCATGAGTAAGCATTACTCCTTTAGGAGAGCCGGTAGTTCCACTGTCAATAAAGTCAGTTCATGATAGATAGACCACACTATACCTCGAATACGGTAGTAGTACAACATCATCTTTGACATTAATTTTGACAGGAGTTCTATTTCTGTCAACTTTAGTAGAGATAACTTCATTCCATTGAATAGTATCAGGAAAACGATTCTTACTCAGAACAATTATCGTCTATAATAGATATCAGGGTTGGGCGGAAAAGGGTGACCGGTAAAAAATTCGGTAACGGTAATTTACCGGTCTAACAGACCGGTAAAAAACCGGTAAACGGTAAAAACGGTAAAACTCTTAAAAACCCCTTAAAACCGCTAAAATGTTTTGCCAAGTTTGTCTATACGTTTATACATTACATCAAAACAGCGATATCGTGTCTCGAACTACATATCTGTGTGACAAACGGCTAATTTGTTCTTCTTTGACAGTAGTTATAGCAAAAAATGTTTTCATTTTCTTTGTTGTATTGATATATTTGATAAGTGTTATTTATTGAGAGAGTAACTGTCTGTTGAGACATAGAATCGCGCTGGGATACGGACAATTTCTCAAGATATCGAACATAATTTTACCAAAATAACGCAGAATATCTAGTGTAAATTTCGGTAATTACCGGAGAGAAACCGTAAAATTTACCGGTCGGTAAATTTTACGGTCAGGGACCGGTAAAACCGGTAAAAAATCGGTAACGTCAAATTTTACCGCCCAACCCTGATATATATGTATATTATTGTAATAGTGATGACAACTGATATCATCTTTCCTTATCGATCAATAAAGATATAGTTCACCAAATATAATAAAGAAAGTGTGATGTATACCTTAATATACTTAGATGATTTGGTTGCCTTTCTAACCTTATCCAAATGTGTTTCATCAGTGAATACAATAGTACATAGAGAATCATTGAATTGTCTCTCCAGTTCATCTCAAATCAATATATTGATTGATTCAGATAGAATAGATCATAACATACAATCAGTAAAGAGAGCAGAAGCTCCAGATATGGCACCTCCTTGTAGGGAAACACCAAGGAAAAATGGAATGAACTCACGACAATTTGGAAGTACTGTAACAAAGATCAAAGATCAATTATCGATTGACATATCATCTAACCAACACACGCAGTTTGTTTAATGAATCCTATATTATGGAGGAATTGAGATATTGAATGAGCTTGATCTTTTAGTTGTTGATATGTAGTGAATTTAGAATGATCAGAACCATCAATCTAGAATTGATCTCATTAACATTGAAAGTTAATCAAGATATACAAGGAAATGAAGGTAAACTATTAAAAGATATAATCGCAATGAATATTAAAATATTAAAATGTGAAAAATGTTTTTGACAGCTGGAATAGATTGTGAATACTTACGAATGCTTTCTTAGATGGATTTCTTAGAATAGCATCATCAATTCGTGATAATAGATCAATATGAACTGGAGTAATCGATATATCGATTGAACCATATGGAGATGAATATATTGTCATACTAGAAATATAATCTATGATAATATAAATATTACAAATCTATCTGTTGCAAATTATACGAAAAAATACATGTTAAAAATTGAAGAAAATAAGATAAATAGCTTTAGATATCTTGATGGAGCATCGATAAATAAGAATGAAAATGATAGAAATGGTATAGAATGAGAGAGTGATAAAGATGGAAAGAACCGAAACAAATTCCCTATCAATTGTATTTTGTAACTACTATAGTGAAAGTAATACCATGTATTAGATAATATGAAGAGATCGATATGATGTTATCAATGATTTAATGGAACAATATTGTACTATTTACACTCTACTATGTATGTACAAGTGATAGAATATTGGATGAGATTGAATATACTCCTCAACCATTTCTTTTGACCCTAGTGAAGAGATAATTCAATGATTGTATACATATGAACATGTGTGACCTGACCTATCTATGTCCGTATCTTCATATCTTATCGCTGGATATCAAAGATCAATAAGTAAAAGATAAAATATATAAATATGATAATATTTATATTCTGGAATATTTTCATCACTAGTACTTCAAATTTAGTAATCTGTAGATAGTCGACTCAAGATTTGATTTTAAAAAAATACATTGATAAATATAATAAATAATGATTGATATGATATCATTCATTCTCATCATAATCATCTATATGTCCTTATCATCATTCTACACTTTCTTCACACTTTCATTTATTTCTGAAAATCCTCTGCAAAACTCTATCACATTTAAACAATATTATAACTAAAACTGATTCCATAGACGCTTCTCATTCCTTACTAGTCTATCACTTCTGAATCTTTCCATCTCCATCTCCATCTATAGATAGACCCTTGATCTAATTTAGTCTTCTCTTCTCTATATCAACATACAGATCGTCTTCAAACAATCTCATTCATTTCCATTCACATCATTCTATTCTTTCTTCATTTGACCACTACACAGTTTCTGCCAATACTCTCGCACTATAATTGTCTACCTTCATTCTAACCAGTCTACTACTTTCGTCCCCCCTCCCTTTCCATCCCCATCCCCCTCTCTCTCTCCCTCTCCCTCTCTCTCCCTCTCCCTTCCTCTGTCCCTCTACCGTCTATTGGCTAGATATGGGTGAATACAATAGATACATTCTTCAAGCTAATCTGTCTCTTCTCACTTCTATATAGAATCAAGTAGAATTATATGAGATAGAAAGCATACGTTCTATTCTATTCTATTCCTTTCCATTCCCATCATCATTCTCACACTTTTCATTCTTTCATACATTTTATATATCATAATAAGTGAATCTATCGATTTACAGTCTATATCTATAGTAAAGATAACTAGAAGGCATAATAGATATGATAAAGGTATATTATTATTGCTCATGTTCCTTCTAGAAGATAAAGATACAACATCTGCTATTAGTTATCTTATGTTTTTCTATTCGATATATTGATATTGTATATTGTGTCCATGCGTGGGCGGCATTGTCGATAGTGACAAGACCCACCCGATCTACCGGATTAACTCAGAATTAACTAAAAAATGAGCACCTAGCTACTTTTCTGTACTGACCTCCTTCCATTTTTTGCGTACCATCTACCCTATTTTGCGTCCGACCAACACGATTTTAATTTCTAGCGACAAAGGTTGACTAGGTCAGGTTGTGTCTATACCAACCATCATTGACAATTAATAATCATCTATTCATTCTTGATTTTCTATATCATATGAAGTTAATCCAATAGTACGAAAAATAAATATTGTGATAGCAATTTATTGTTTGGTTGATACAATTCCCATCGCACAGATTTACCATCATAATTTAGTATTTCATTCTGATTTTCAATATTTTATAATCCTCTCCAATAAATGATTGGCATGATTACAGGATTAAAGATATAAGACTAGATTGAATGTTCGTTCTATTCATTCTTCTATTTGCTATTCTTCTAATTCATTGAACTCTTCTTCACACTCAAGAGGTCCCCCGAAGGAACTATAGACAATCGTACCTCTTACGTCATCTCCCTCTGTCTCTCCCTCTCCCTCTCCCTCTACCTCTGTCCCTCTCCTTCTCCCTCTCCCTCTCCCTCTACCTCTGCCCCTCTCCCTCTCCTTCTGTCCCTCTACCTCTCCTTCTGTACTTCTCGTTGAACCTCTAGACTTCATGATGACATTGAACCAGTTCATTCATTCTTCTTCCTTCTTCCTTCTGATTCTCTTCATAATGGATGACTAATATTCTCCATATCTAACACTATTTCATATCGTTTCACTAAAATTCTCATTGAAGTCAAAGTTGAATCTGAATCTATTCTAATGAGAAACATTGGAGTACGATCAATTAACTCTTTTCTTTAGATTATCAAGTTCAATTATCATAATCAATATGGTATATGTCGTTTCCTTCTTCATCCTTATTCCATTGAATATGAATAATAATGAGATATGGAATAGACGAGATATCGTTAACTCTATTATTTACTACAGACGTTACAGAACTGTGAAGAAATATTGAATGTTATGTACATATGCCTCTAGGCTACCATTCTCTACTTCTGTCTCTTGGCTTCTGTAGTTCCACTCTCCCTCTCCCTCTCCTTCTCCTTCTCTCTCCCTCTCCCTCTCCCTCTCCTTCTCTCTCCCTCTCCTTCCCTCTCCCTCTCCCTCTTCAATTCATATTTCATCTTCTTCACTGTGTCCACTTTCTTCACGAGTCTCTCTTATGTCATTTCTTTTGCAACAAACCAGAATTAACGCTGTTGTTCTTCCGTGCGAGAGACTGGAAGAATGAAGGGGAGAGGGAGGGGAGAGGGAGAGGGAGGGAGATGGAGAGGGAGGGGAAGGGGGGGGAGGGAGAGTGAAGGAGAGGGAGAAGTAGATGAATATATTTTAGATAGAACATTGATTCAATAGAATAGATCAATATATCCGTACGTATAATCCATTCATAATGACATCTGATCAAACTCTTTCTATATTTGACTCTTCTCTTCTATTCCATTCATTCATTCAATTCAATATAAAGTATTCAATTGTTATTCACTCATTTTGTTCTCTCCTTCGATAGAAGGGAACAACAATCTATTGACTTCCATTAGAAACTTAACGAGTTACTTTCCCCATTCCTTCTCCTTTCTTATTCTATCATCTTATCTACACAAATGTACTGTACTTTCTCTTTGTCTGCACATCCTTCTCCTTGGTCATTTCTCTCAGTCTCCCTCTGTCCCTCTGTCCCTCTCCTTCTCTCACGATAGTACATCTTCTTCATCTATCTCATCATCTCATCATTTTCATCATCTCTTTGTACATCCCTCAGGGGTACACGATTGTTTGTCCTTTCAAAGGCTTACCACTCTCCCCTCTCGCCTTCTTCTACTTCTCCCTCTCCCTCCCCTATCTCTCCCTCTCCCTCTCCTCCCTCTACCTCTGCCCCTCCCTTTCAATCACCTCTATTTGTTTCATTGACCATGTCAATGTATCTTCTAGTAACAACAATTATCATTACTCTCCACTTTCATCTTTCTATTCTTCTATTCTAATTATATTATACTATATTCATTACTTCTATATCTATCACATTTCCATATCTTCATTTCTTCTTCATTCATTTCACTCAATCGGTTCTTTCATTCATTCTTTACTACTTCTTTATACAATGCCTCCCATTGTCGATAGTTCGTTTCTCAATCAATCAATAATCATTCAATTATTGATTAAGGCGCATGTATCGAATGTTATACTGACCAATCATCTAATTCTATAATGTTCGATAATGTAAGTTGACTTTTTTTTACCATTAGTAGTTTGATCTTTGATCTTCCAGTTATTAAATACGATCTTCAAATTAATAACTGACTCATTAGTTGATTGTCCTTCTGTATACAATTCAACAGATGGAAATCCAATTCCTCATTCTAAAGAATTCTTACAAGGTACAATATATCGATCATTTAACTCTTTACGTAACTCTACTGTTTTTTTCTCTTTTCCATCTCATTCTATATTAGAAATGAGAAAGAACTAGATTAGGAAATAGTGTAATACCTACCAAATATGCACTCTAATTCGATGAAAACATTCATTTATTGAATGAGATCACATTGTGGTCTATAATATTATTAAATATTAAATATATAAATTAAGCTCTTCCTCTTCCTGCGATATTGGCCCTTGCACTTGCATCTACAACATGTCTAGCTACTATTGGATTGGCTTGTCTACAGATTATGTATATATCAGCCTATGTTACTCATCATGAAAGGTAATCGATAATCGATATCAACTACCGTAACCTTCAATTACTTTCAGGAAGACATCAATCATATATTTAGCATCAACAACACCATTTGTATCATTAACATCATTGGTTGCTTGTTTTATGCCTCGAGTTTGGTTCTTCAGTCATCTATCTGGATTCATGTATTATATTTATTCCTTTCTTTTATCTAAATGTAGTTACTGGAAAACATGTGTTTTTCCTATACGTTTATGATAGATATGTGTACACTAGACGGTATTGGTATTCTCTTTGTGAAGATAATTCATTAACATATATATTTAAATTGGAAAACAGGGAATTTGAGAAAATTTTTGTTATACACATGATAAACATTTTGTGTAAATTAGTATGATTGATTGATTAATGTTGCAGGTATTTCACTATAGCTCTGTGGGTCATAATCAATCTTCTATTGAATTTATTCGCTGGAAGAGATTATTTGCAGAAACGATTGGCTGAACAAAAGTACACTTTGTTTAAACTTTATAGATCGATATTTTCAAAATCTTTTTAGGATAGCAATAGAGACTTCAACACCTCCATTCTGTTGTTTCTTCCCATTCATGCCGAAGCTACAAGCTAATAAGTAAGTACCGTATATCTACCGTAATCTGTTTATCATTCTATCGTAATCTGTCTATCAATCTACCGTATTCTGTCTATCAATCTACCGTAATCTGTCTATCAATCTACCGTAATCTGTCTATCAATCTACCGTATTCTGTCTATCAATCTACCGTAATCTGTCTATCAATCTACCGTAATCTGTATCAATCTACCGTAATCTGTCTATCAATCTACCGTAATCTGTATCAATCTACCGTAATCTGTCTATCAATCTACCGTAATCTGTATCAATCTACCGTAATCTGTCTATCAATCTACCGTATTCTGTCTATCAATCTACCGTAATCTGTCTATCAATCTACCGTAATCTGTCTATCAATCTACCGTAATCTGTATCAATCTACCGTATTCTGTCTATCAATCTACCGTAATGTGTCTATCAATCTACCGTAATCTGTATCAATCTACCGTATTCTGTCTATCAATCTACCGTAATCTGTCTATCAATCTACCGTAATCTGTATCAATCTACCGTAATCTGTCTATCAATCTACCGTAATCTGTATCAATCTACCGTAATCTGTCTATCAATCTACCGTAATCTGTCTATCAATCTACCGTAATCTGTATCAATCTACCGTAATCTGTCTATCAATCTACCGTATTCTGTCTATCAATCTACCGTAATCTGTCTATCAATCTACCGTAATCTGTATCAATCTACCGTATTCTGTCTATCAATCTACCGTAATGTGTCTATCAATCTACCGTAATCTGTATCAATCTACCGTATTCTGTCTATCAATCTACCGTAATCTGTCTATCAATCTACCGTAATCTGTATCAATCTACCGTAATCTGTCTATCAATCTACCGTAATCTGTCTATCAATCTACCGTATTCTGTCTATCAATCTACCGTAATCTGTCTATCAATCTACCGTAATCTGTATCAATCTACCGTAATCTGTCTATCAATCTACCGTAATCTGTATCAATCTACCGTAATCTGTCTATCAATCTACCGTAATCTGTATCAATCTACCGTAATCTGTCTATCAATCTACCGTATTCTGTCTATCAATCTACCGTAATCTGTCTATCAATCTACCGTAATCTGTCTATCAATCTACCGTAATCTGTATCAATCTACCGTATTCTGTCTATCAATCTACCGTAATGTGTCTATCAATCTACCGTAATCTGTATCAATCTACCGTATTCTGTCTATCAATCTACCGTAATCTGTCTATCAATCTACCGTAATCTGTATCAATCTACCGTAATCTGTCTATCAATCTACCGTAATCTGTATCAATCTACCGTAATCTGTCTATCAATCTACCGTATTCTGTCTATCAATCTACCGTAATCTGTCTATCAATCTACCGTAATCTGTATCAATCTACCGTAATCTGTCTATCAATCTACCGTAATCTGTATCAATCTACCGTAATCTGTCTATCAATCTACCGTAATGTGTCTATCAATCTACCGTAATCTGTATCAATCTACCGTAATCTGTATCAATCTACCGTAATCTGTCTATCAATCTACCGTATTCTGTCTATCAATCTACCGTAATGTGTCTATCAATCTACCGTAATCTGTATCAATCTACCGTAATCTGTCTATCAATCTACCGTATTCTGTCTATCAATCTACCGTAATGTTTCTATCAATCTACCGTAATCTGTATCAATCTACCGTAATCTGTCTATCAATCTACCGTAATCTGTCTATCAATCTACCGTAATCTGTATCAATCTACCGTATTCTGTCTATCAATCTACCGTAATGTGTCTATCAATCTACCGTAATCTGTATCAATCTACCGTAATCTGTATCAATCTACCGTAATCTGTCTATCAATCTACCGTAATCTGTCTATCAATCTACCGTAATCTGTATCAATCTACCGTAATCTGTCTATCAATCTACCGTAATCTGTATCAATCTACCGTAATCTGTCTATCAATCTACCGTATTCTGTCTATCAATCTACCGTAATCTGTCTATCAATCTACCGTAATCTGTATCAATCTACCGTAATCTGTCTATCAATCTACCGTAATCTGTATCAATCTACCGTAATCTGTCTATCAATCTACCGTAATCTGTCTATCAATCTACCGTAATCTGTATCAATCTACCGTAATGTGTCTATCAATCCACAGTAATGAATTATTTGAGTCGTTCTCTTGGATGGATTGAAATGATGGTTCTTCAAGCTCCAATGATTCGATTAATAGCGACTATCGTATCTCTTATGATCTACTTTGAATACGCTACAGATGGATTCAAGTTAGTCCAAATCTACCGTAATCTTATCAATACAGTAATGATTGTTTAGTGTTCTCAAAGTTATCGATTTTCTTGCTCTTCCTTCTCTTTTGATTGGAATCTATGGTACACATATAATGGTTACTACTGTCAGTAAATTGGTCAGTTTTTGCTTTATCTATAAACTTTTTTATTTGTTTATTATAATGTATCGTATAGGAAGAACTGTCATCATATCGATACGTTGTTGTATTTCGTCTACTTGATTTCTTCATTGCATTCTTTGGTATTCAACATGGAGTATTCGATTTCTTAGCGAGAGCAGGACTATTTGGATGTGGTATAGCACTACTACCACCACTTGAAACTGCATTCTGTATGTTATCATATTGATCTTTGATCTCTGATCTTTAATCTTTGTAGTCTGGAAGAACGTTCTGGTGACAGTGGAGTCATTCCTTGTTACGTTTATATCAACCATTCTTCTACAGGTACTTGATCTTTGATCTTCACAATTGAATTATAGTCTTTGATCTTTGAATGTGATATTGTATATCATTTCAGCCATCTCGATCTGCATTCTTCGATAAGCATCCATCATGTAGAAGTGTTACATATTCTGGTCCAAACAGTACCAAAGATAGTTTAGAATCTGTGAATTGACCCCTTCTCCCTTCTAAATGACTCATAATTCTAACCTCTAACATATAACAAATAAAGTATAATAGATGAACCAAATCGAGTCTATGATGATATTGATCTCATTATATTATATTCATTCAATCCATATGAATGTCATCAATTGTATCGTTCTAGTCCTTCTTTCCCTTTGCTTATTAGTGTATTCCATTATAGTCATTCATTTATTATATTTTGATATACATGTACACCGATGATACATATCCTCTTCCATTCACTTACATTCAATACGATCTATCCCATGATAAATAATGCATTTGTCCAATTAAGAACTTCATCGCACATCAGAATTATTCACAGTTAAAGACGGATCTAATTATTATAAATAATCGATAAAATATTCTTTTTAATACTTTTATTGTTACAGTAATTGAAGATGAACGCTCTAAACAAATTCTTATTGAATGTTATTTACTTATTTAATTTTAATTTGTTGATGTTTTTATGGAATTTTTGGTGAATCGTTTGAAAGAATTCACCTGAGAAGAGAGAAGAGTCTGCACCTTTTAAATTTCTGTGGAATCATTTCATTCACTATTTTTTATTCTTTATTGTGATTGCTCATAATTTAATTTTAGAACACATAGATAATCTTAAAGTGAAAAAAATTTAAAAAGTTTATCGAAACCGACCATCAAAAATAATTATTAAAATATGTGAACAACTATTTAATAAGAGCAGAGAAGTGACATGTGCATAAGTTCATTCATTCATCTTTCTCCTTATCATCTCTCATAATAAGTGAACATCCGCATAGAATAAATGGAAGTCCTGACCACCAAAGAAGTGAATGTTCCTCTTCAAATAAAATACTTCCAGCTATTCCCTATAAAGTATCTATAGATTAATCTACAATGAGTAAACCAATCAATGACTTACAGAAACAATAAAGTTGCACGATGTATTCACCAGAAGAGCCTAAATAAAAGAGTATATAACATACTATTTAGTAGATATATATTTCATATAAATCTTAAATATATAACTTACAGATACAGTTGATGAAGATAGAGATAAAGCTCTAGTATGGCACCACCACATCATAATGTAAGCAACAAGGAATAATCCAAATAGAGCAGCTACCGCCTCTAATGAATGCAATATTTATTTATATCAGTATTCATTCAATTACATAAAATATGATTGTGGTTGCATGTATGTCTAGGCCCAATAAGAGTACTTACTACATAATTATCCGGCCGAAATTGCTCTGAGAAGACCAATTTCCCACATACAGAACTGAGACTTGCGAAGAATCCAGCGAAAGAAGCGTATAAAATACTCATTAGAAAAGATCAAAGATCAAGTTTACGGTAGTGGAAAATGTGAAAGAACATGAGCATTTGGCAAAATTCCAGAATACAAATAAAGTGTTCTCCTGGCGCGAATTTGGAGCGCGGCAAAATTCGAAAATTTGTGCGCGAAATTGGTGCGGAACGTGATGTTCCTTTTTTAAATGATATTTTCGTTATTTAATCCATTTGCTTTAGTGTGATCATGATATCGCCATCACTAATTGTCTTATTGTAGCGATAAGTATGCCTCCTCTCAACGATGCCACTATTACCAATGAGAACGTCGCCCCTGAGCAAAATGCTCCCATTGATGCAGTTGAAAATGGTGAAGAAGCTCCCGTAGAACCTGAAATGGATGAGGCTACTCGTGAACAGTAAGTTATCCGCCTTTCTAACGGTTCCTTTCTTTCTTTCGATATTCTATTGACTAAACTAACATCTCTTATAGCGTCGTTTTTATTGCAGGAAAAAAGCCGAAATTGTCGAATTGATGGCTGATGGTAAACGCGAGCTTCGTGCTGCTAACTTTGATGTTGCTAGCACCAAATTTGGAGCAGCTGCTGAACTTACGTAAGCTATTATTTATTACTATTGTATCGTTATAGTTATTTCTCGTTTCAGTGCTTTAATCTATGGTGAATTCGCTGCTGAATCGTTCGAGCCTAACTTTATGGTTGGTCATTCACAACTGGCAGCATAGTTCAATCGATACTATTTCAGTATGGTCGTGCCATGGTTGAATTAAGTGCTGTTGAGAATGATCTATTCAAGACGGCTCTCGTAGATATTAAGACTAAGGAAGCTGAAGCTGCTGCAGAAGAGAAAGAAGCAGGAGATGAGAGTATGACTGGTTCGTGTTGATATTCGTAGTGTGTACAAGTAGTGTAGTGGTGTGATATGTGTTTAGAAGAGGAAGAGATTGAAGTTCGAGAGATGGTCGCTGATGCACTTGCAGAAGGAGCTGCAGAGATCGAGAAGACGAAGGAAGAGATGGAAGCTGATGAGAAGAAAGATGATACTACTACTGGTAAGAATATAATGAGTATTGTGCGTATAAAATGCACTTGCATAAGAAAATGACACTGGGCTCTAAGGAGCGGAAGTCGATCAAATGCTAGATCTCGCCCCGCCTCTCGATTGTCTCTCCGCTGCCTCTCACCTAACCCGGCTAACTTTCGCCGCGCGATATTTGATATAAAAGAGATAGGCATAGTTTCTGAACCATGTAAAACAAGAAATAGTCTCTTCTACAAATAAAACAAGTGATTTTTATACGCTCAATAAGATGTGTGTAATGTATATTCAACTGTAGGTACTACGACGGATGAAACTAAAGAAGAAACGATTGATGATAAGAACACAGAAGAGACGGTAGAATCAACTGAAAATAAGGATGACAATGAGGAAAGTAAAGAAGATGCCAAGGAAGATTTAGTTGATACCGAAAAGGCTGATGAACAAGAAGATGATGATGAAGAAGTTGAAGATGGTATGGTTAATTATATACCTATTCGTTTGATTTACTTGTTATCTGTTATTATCCCCAACTGTTCTTGCTTATATTCAGTATTGATAATGCTTTGTTTTGCTTCATAGAATATAATTTGTTTATTGTTAATGTAATAATGTTTAGAAGAAGATGAAGATGAGATTCCATCAGCTCAATTGGCATTCGAAACTCTTGAAGTAGCAGCTAAGATTGCTGAGAAGATGTATGAAGAAACGAAGGATAATTCATGGAAGAAGAAGAGGGCTGATGTCTATGTTCAATTGGCTCAATGTGCTACTGCTGATGAGAAATATGATGAGGTTAGTAAGAAGATGTTCTTCTATTCTCATTTGAAATAAATTCTATTAATGATATTGATTAAATATCTGTGATTGATTGATGAACTATTACAGGCTTTGGAGGAGCTTGGAAATGCTCGTGAAATATTGAAGGAGTTGGATCTCGTTGGTGACCGCCTAGTTGCTGAGGTTTATTCACTTATTTTATCAATGATATTATAATCAATTCTTATTCTTTGACTGACGTTTTAGAATAATGTTTTTATTTATTGAATATTAACATTCTGGAAAATGTGCAAAAATTTAATGGTAATGGCGGTGATTTTCAGATTTCATTCCACGAAGGACGGATCAATTCTCTCCGTAATGAATTTGTATTGGCTGCCGAGTCATACAAGAAGGCTGTAGTCGATATGCAAGCAGTTATTGGTTAGTAGTGTTATTAATTAACGTTCATTACATCGTTATTCAGGGATGTGCGTGAAATATTTTTCGGTAAATTTCGGGGAAAAATTTTCCCGGTTTCAAAAGGCGGGAAATGGCGAAAGTTCGGGAAAATCTTATTTTTCGCTTTTAGCTCATATAAGATCACTTTTTCTATTCTAAACAACTATTTTCTGGCATAATTAAAGGCCCAGTCTTTCGATCCGATCATGGTTAGCAGAAAATCGAAGTAAATCGGTTATGACTTTCATGTTGGTAATTGTTCTTCGAAAGGTCTGCACTATCAGTAAGAATTGTTCGAAAACTTCATTTCGATATTCCTTTAGAATCATCTTTTACTTTTTTTATTCTTAATGTGCGAAAAAGTTTTCCAAAACTTATCATCTACAATCGGGAAATAACCCAAAAATGTTCGAAAAAGGCCGGGAAATTTTTCACACCCCTGATCGTTATTATTTGTAATTGGTATTGATTACCTCTCCACGTGTACCTTCTTACTCTTTGGGCTTAATTTCTGAAAAAAATACATATTGTGTTGATTAACTAATATACTTGTAGATAGAATTCGTGGCTCTGGCGATTTGAATGAAGAACAAAAAGATGAAGTGAAAGATCTAGAGGAGATCATCAATACTCTTAAGGAGAAGGCTGATGATGCAGAGAAGAGTTCAGTACAAAAGGAATTGGTATGCGAGAATTATGCATGATCTATATAGATGAGTAATTGTTTAGATGAGTGATATGAAGAAGGAAGAATCAGCTCAACCAACAGTACTTACTTCATCTAGTGCATCTAACTCTGATCCTTCTACTAATGATATCACTGGACTCGTTAGGTTAAATTTTTAATATATATGTATTGTTAATACATTTTCGAGCACCCGCATTGTGGGTACGGGTTAGTTTATAAATTGGTCGGCTTACAAAAAACGGGTAACTTTATCACCTATTTGGCCAAAATAAGCGAAAAATAAGCTATTTTACGGACCAGTTTATAATCGGGTCAGTTTATCACAATTCGGTGTATAGTTTTGAAAATGTGAGTTGAATAAAAATTTATGGTATTGTTTTGAATCGTTATTATTTCAATATTAAAAAATAATTTGAATTTGCAGAAAGAAGCGAGCTCATGACGATAGTGAGGTAGATGAAAGTGCGAAGAAGGCAAAAGCTGATACTGAAGAAGATACAAGAGGAGAAGAAAATGTATCCACTACTGTTAATGCATAATCACACTACTTTTAATATTAATCCATGTTTGTATTTGTAATGTTTTATTGTTTGTATGATGCTGTATGATCTCTACCACAACATTCACTGTAATATGTGTATAACCGTTGTATCTAGACCGATGTGTTTTGGATCCTACTATTTATGGTTAATTTAAAGCTATAATATGAATAAAGGTTGCTTTACATGAATGGATGAATTGTTGACTGAATAGAATACGTAATGGGGTGGTTGGTGTCTGTCTGTTGTCTCTTGATTGTATGTAGTGTCTACTAGTGACAGATGGTCACCCCTAACAACTGAGAGGAAGAAGGAATAGAACCCTTCGCCCTCTCATTCACTCTATTCGCGCACTATGGATTCATCCCCTAGAGAACACTCTGAAATTGATGAATTGAATAGGGTTTTAGAGGTTTGTTTTATTGATTTGTATTGATTCATATTGATTGATTTTTAAGGTAGAAAGACAATTGGTATTGAGAACTCAAGAAAATTATAGGATACTCAAGGAAAGGAGTATTGATCTATCAAAAGAGAATAAGGAATTGAGACGACAAAATGAAATGGTTTATATTTATCTATTATTCAATATTAGTTCCATATTTACAGTTATTATTGAAAATGGATGATTTGAAAGAAAGGAGAGACGTTGATGATGACATTGTTGAAAGGAGGAAAGAGGTTTCATCTTTGATCTTTGATCTTTGATCTTTCAATTCTACCGTACTATATTTTTGGAAATTATTCTGCTTCTATCAAATATGGAGTATATGGATTGTAGATATTGTTTAATCTTTGATCTTTTGGCGTAATTGCTCTTTCTGTTCTGATCTTTGATCTCCTGTAGATAATTCGTCAAATGGAGGTTGATTGTCGTAGAATAGAAGAAAGAAGTAAAGGAGAAGAAGTAGAGACCATATCTCAACTACAACGAATATATAGAAAGGTATGAATGAATAGAAATATAGAATGAATAGAGAAATGGAATAGAATGAATAGATACAATGAATGTTCATTCCCCCTTCCATTCCATCCCCTCCCACTTCAGGATATTGAAGATAGAGAGAAGGAATGTCAAGTTGAGAAGAAGTTAAGACTAGAATTGGAAGAAGAAAACAATCGATTAATTGACGAAATGAGAAGTATGAGAGAAGATGATCGAAGGAAAGATAAGGTTAGATTATTTATTGATTGATTGTTGATTGATTGATTGTTGATTGATTGATTGAAGGATCGTAGAGAAGAACGTGTTCGATTGGAAAGACATGTTGAGACTCTCATCCGCGAGAAAGAAGTCGAGGATTGTGGGTAAGTAACTCCCAATGGGAACTTTCCGGATTACGGTATCCCATATCATACTGTAATCTTATTCAGAAGTGATCAATTGAAACATTATGAATCTCTGCTTGAACACTACCGTAATCTCATTTTAGATCTAGAAGATAGACTTAGTAAAGTAAGTCATTTTATTATTCTTTCTTTACTTATTTTCATCTTTATTCTGTTTTCTCTTCTAAAATTGTTCGGATATGCTTTTGAATGGGTGAGAGTAGATAGAGAGGACATTTATGTCCCTTTCATATTCTTTCTTTTACCTTCATTCTATATACTTCTTTTTCTCCTATTATTTCTATTTTTTACTATTCTTTTATGCTTTGAACTTGTCTTTGTATTTTAATCTTTTGTTTTAGACAAATAGTGATTTATCACGTAAAGAGAATGAATATAGAGACGAACTTCGAGTCAAAGAATCATTTATAAGAGAAGAAAGAGAAGAAAGAGCTAAATCTGATTCAAAAGCAGCCAGGTATACTGTATCTATACGTACTGTATTAATATATTGATTGATTCGTATAGATTAACAAGTGAATATTCTCAAACTAAGGAAATTCTTGCGAGAAAAGACGAGAAAATAGAAGTTCTTGAAAGGTAAATATGATAGGATATTAGTTGATACATAGATAATTATTGATTATTTTCAGAAAAATCAATGAATTGATGGTGTCAAAGTCAGCAATTGAAATGGATCTATTAGATAGAGAACGAAAGGAATTAGAAGATAGAGATAAACAGGTTATCGATCTATTAATAAACAAATGGACTAATTATTAAGTATACAATATTGGATCAATGGGAATCAATAATACTTCATTTTAATAATACTTTTTGTATTTTTTTCTTTTTTAAACTATTCTCAAAAGTACCTTACAGAAACTTCATTATGAATCGTGTTTGGCTGATCTTGAGAATAATTTCCATAAGAGAAATGAAGAATTCAATGGTTTGTATCATTTCTCAAACTTCTATTTTCATTTTATATGTATAGTTATTAATAGTTTTTTGTTACAATTATTTTAAATACGTGCATGCATATCACTCCTGTACATTGATTTACTTACTAAATTAATATATTATAGAATTATCGGAATCTCTCAACGAAATGGAAGATCTTCGAAGAAATTTAATTGATAGCGAAGAAAAGATCAAGGATCTCGAAAGAGAACGAGAAAAAAGAGAGAGAAAAAGGAGAGAGGTAATCAATAACTCATTAGGATACAGTACCTATCAGATAATCGTTGCAGGACTCTGAAGAGAATCGTCGATTCCGAACCAAAATGCAATTGGAAGTTGAGAGGGCGAGAGAGGAAAGAGATATTGCAGAAAGAAAATGTATGGAGTTGAAGTGAGTGTACGGTAGATATTGACTGAGATTACTGTATTCTATTGAGAAAACGATTGGAAAGTGATCCAGAGACTGCAGATGAAGTAGCTAGATTGAGAAAGAAAGTAAAGGAATCAGAAGCACAATTAATTGGAGTGAGTTATAGATTATTCATCCAATTATTGATTGATTATTTGTAGACAAAAGAACATTATCGTGATTTATTGAAAAGATTGAAGACATCTCTACGTAATTTAGAGATAAGACATCAAAGAGCACAAGAAAAACTTACTTCTCATATTATTATTTGATCTTTTATATTGTATTCAAAACTCATGAAAGAAAAGAAAAGACCTCTCTCTCGCCTTTTCTTTTCTTTTTGCTACTTTTTTGAGCACAAGATTATCTAGATATATTATTTTATTTCTATAGATTTTATTCAATTTTAATAGAATTTATTCATAGATATATCAATATTATTGATTGAGTCTTTCTATATTATTGATCTCCATACTGCCATAGCATAGAATGTACGAGTAGACAAACATAGTGTAGATATACATACCTACGTTTATTCAAATTGTATAAATAATACAAAGTATAAATAATGAATGATTATTATCCTTCCCATTCACATGAAGAAGTCCAATTAGGATCATATCGAGGTTTCATTCCCAATCCACTCTTTTGACACGACATTATATTATTCATATGAGAGATGCAACCCTTAACAATAATTATTTTATTTTAATCATTCATATCTTCATACAAAATAGTTTGTTTTCAAACTTTGATTATTCTCGTGAAACATACTCGTAAAGATGTTAGAGGAATTAGATAAATAAATGAAAGAAAATATAGATAACCTGATATTGGAATATAGATTGCATATCACATGTGGGTACTTTTCCTTGACAAAATGAACGACATTCAGGAGGAACTCCTAAAGGTTTATATTATTCATGGTTTAGATCAAATTGATAGTCAATACTCGTTTTTATCCTTAAAGGCACACCCCAAGCTAATTTTACTCTCCGCATTGGCGATACTCTCTCGTAGGCAACGAAAGCGAGAGAGTGTGGCCAGAGAGGAGAGTCTCAAATTAGCTTGGGGTGTCGCTTTAAGACACTCTTCTATTTTTTTTAAAATTTAACATTTTTTTGAATTGGATTAAATTAAGTTCGAGCAAAAAATAGGAATTAATTGAATATTTAGTTTGGAAAAAAGAAGGGGAGAAGAGGGAAATATTGATTGAAATGAATAGACGATGATAGATCCTTTAAGGACTCTTACCTTTAGATACACAACATTGTGTACAATCATTGTTATCTGCTCCACAATATGCCCATGTTGTTAGTTGTGATACACATTTGATACCGGTTGTACTTCCTAACTGAATATAATCGATAATTATAAAAATGAAAGATATGAATAATAGAGAACAGTCCATACAGCTTCAGCAGTAGTATTATATGAACAAAGAGGTAGACAGAATTTCATCTCCTTCTCTCCTACTGTCTTACAACAGGTTTGGATTCTAAAATTGATCTTTGATCTTTGTCTTTGGTCTTTATTCTTTGATCTTCAGAAACCTTTCATGATGTACAGCATCACATGAACATTGACATTGTTTCTGAAGAACATTTGCTTTCAATGAACTACCAAAACATTCTCCCTGAAACAAAATGAATGATATTGAAGCAGTTTGAATAATCAATAATTGGAAAAATATAAAAGATGAAGAATGAATAACTTACTCTAGCTGCTTTCTTTATACATAGATTCTTATCCTGGGGACATAACTTTCTTATTTCAAAGTCTTCAAGACCATTAATGAGAACAATTGATAGGATAAGTAAATAAAAGGTAGTTGATGTAGTCATGAGAATAGAAAGAGAAAGGATAAGGTTGTATTGAATAGCTAAATGACCCAATTGAAGTGATATCAATTCATTCACTTTCAATCATTTAATCAATCCTTCTTTCTATCTATCTCTTTTTGTGTTCTTGTTTGACCAATTCAAGGATGAAGTCATAATATTGTTTATTACACGTTCTCAACGAATTAAGTATGAAGAATAGGATGGAAGGGATATGGGAGACCACTATGGAATGACTAGTTAGAATGGGAAACAATTGAATGAATAAAGGCAGTGGATAGAGATGATCTCATGGAATCTATTATATTTATACCCAATTATGATGATAGACAAGTCATATTGACTTTCACTCTCATAAATAGGATATTATTGATTATCAAAGAACAAAAATGAAATGGCGGAGATTAATTAAATGAATGATATCGATTGATTGAGTTCTTTTTGTGAACCAAAAGAGTTTAACTCAACTTGAGAATGTAATTGAAGCTTTCATTGAGCGATGAAGACGAATAAGATATGGTAAGGAATGAATGGGAAATAGATATGGGGAATAGTATCTGGTGATATATGGTTTACCCGTATTATATCAATATAGATAGAGATAGATAAATGATTAATCTATTACTCTTCTCTACATTGAACACATTCAATTTTAATAGGTAATGAACTCTTGATTGATATTGAAGATTCTGATCGATTACAATCATTATCAAGGGTTGATTCCATTGATAATGCACACTACAATATATTGATTAGTTGCATCAATCAATCAATCGATAATTCACTTACAGTACTCGTAGTGGAATCATATTGAGCGTAAGAACACTTCTTACTGTTGCAAAGCTGGAAAAGTCAAATTGACCTTTGATCTTTGATTTTTAATCTCTATACCTCAGCACATTGTCCTATAGTTTTTACAGTGGCAATGTGTTGGAACTTAGCAGTAGAAGGAGATAAACTCATATGACTTAGATTATATGAACAACCTTAAACATATTCATTTATTATTCAATTTCAGTTGATATGAGAAAGATACTTACGTGTACATTTGATACATGAAATAACGAATGCAGTTACTGATGCATGTTGAGGGACAGAATCATCATTTGATATACACACCTTAAGATATCAAAGATCACATTCAAAGATCAAAGATCAAAAATTGAAAGGAAGACGTTTGCTAAAATATTTGTCAGATGGTCTAATAGAGCTGATTTAGAACTTGACAACTCTAATGGGGAGGGGCCTCGTCACTAGGCAAGCCCCAAAAGAACAATTATTATAAGAATTTCTAAAAAAATAAGATGAAAGACTCACTTCATCATCAGAAGTTAATAGACAGACTCCATTACTGATCTCTGCAGATGGTGTAGGAATGTATCCAGCCGTGGTGCATCCCTTCTGAAAGATCAAAGATCAAAGATCAAAGATCAAAGTGAGATGTAAGTGTACCGTTTCTAGACATCGTCTAGCACAATCAGCAGGTGTTCGTGCAGGAACATCATTAGTAACATTCAATCTAGGAAGTGAACCAGAAGGAACATATTGGAATTCAAGACGACCACCATCACATGATTTTGATACTCCTTAATCAATATATATTGTTAAATCATTTTAATTCCATTAAAAGACTATTTGGTCTTATCAAACGTCTGTTAGTTTCAACTTTTTTTTGAAAACGTCATATAGATGTAGATGATTGTTATTTAAATTGATAAGAACCTTGAGGTGATTGAACGGTGAGAATAGAATCATCGATAGCATGAAGAGTTGTGATATCAACATTATGATCATGCTCAAAGAATGTTTGTCCATCTGAAGATTGATTATATTAGTAGTGTTAGATCAATCAATCCATATTATAACAACAACAACAACAACAATGCCAATCAATATCATTCCAAAGTCAATCAATAAAATATTAATTAATAAGAATGTACAATGACTATATTGATTATTAGTTCTATGAGTTGTTATTGATTTCTAAGTATATCTATAATCCAATCCACCATAACATACCACATATAATACAATCAATAGCAACAACTTGTTGAAGACTTGAATAAGTCCAATAACTAGTTCTATTTGTTTCTTCATTGCATCTATGTCCATTTCCTTCCTTCTCGAAGTGCATTAGACATAGAGGACGAGGGAATCTTGAGTACGCGGCTAGTGTACATCCAACCTACAGTATACCACACTACACAGATCACACCACAATTGGAATATCACACCTCATAACACAAACGAGCACAATGAGGAAGAGAATAGGCAATAGCATCGACTTCGAATCGAGTTGATAGATCGACTAATTCAAATGTTGTGAAACGAAGTTGTCCAGTTGTACATTCTAGATTCATTCTTATGATGATAAGTAATCAATGATTAGATAAAGAAGACAAATGGTTAGAACACGACAAATATGAAGATGATGTTAGATGAAGACAACATAGATTAGTTTGGTCATACTTACCGTGCTTCTGATTGACAGGAGTGGCAAAGTCACCGAGGAGTTCTGAAAAGATCAAAGATCAAAGATCAAATATCACATTTAACAAATAAAAGATCAAAGAGAATGAATGGAAAGAAGATACGTGTATTTCCTTTGAGCATTTGATGAGCTTCGGTTCCATTGGGAGTAGTAATATTGTTTTTCTTAGTGAATAGAGCTCGATCAAAATCTCCAGATGCTAGGGCATCCAGTAGATCCTAAGATTATTCATTTATTTATTTCAAGACAATATTATCGTTTTGATTAACCTATTTTTTAAAAGAACTATCCGCAATTGTCAGACATTTTTAGAACTATCAAAGAGTTCCAGTTATTTTTTCAAGTGCCCGAAAATTTCAGACGTCCAGAAATATCCAAAATTTTCATAAATATATTATTTATACCTTGACAGCTTGAACAGGAGGTTCAGTAGTAGTCTTAGTTACTCCATCTCCTTCTACTTTCTCTAATGCCTTATCTATTCCTCCATCAATTGATTCTTCAACTAATGAGGATGATTCAACAGGGGATACTGTACTCAAATGAGTAGCCAATTCAGATGGAGAGGGTACTGTAGATGGTTCAATCTTCTTCTCTACTTCACTAGTAGTTGATGACTCTTCAGCTGCTTTCTATAAATTATTGATTGATTGGAATAGATGATAGATCAATTACAGTACCTCTTCATCAGATTGATTGAGTGTCTTGATATGAGTATCTCCGAATTCAGCCCCTCCATGTTCACCATGAGTTCCTTTAGCTAGATCTGCTGGAGAAGGAACAGATTGAGTTACAGTATGTGTTGATGAATCAGTAACTGAAATAGATTACGGTAGATATGAACTTATCGATTGAATTGATTACCTCCTTCTCCAATATTGACTCCTTCATGAGAAACACCAGATAGACTCTTTTCTATTCCTTCTTCTATTTCTTTGGCTCCTTCAGCTACTGAAGATGTTACCTCTACTGGATTTACGGTAGATGCTCCCGTCTGGAAAATATCGATTGATCATCTGTCCCTACATTAATCTACCGTATACCTCATCGGTAGATTCTCCAGTGGAAGCAATTGTAGTTGATCCAAATTCAGCTCCTCCATGTTCTCCATGAGTTTCTTTGGCTAGATCAGCAGGTGAAGGCACAGGGGCTGTATGGGTGGATGAATCGATAACTGAAATTGATTATTGAAAATAAATATGAATGAATAAGATAGATTTACCACCATGAGAAGCATCAGCTAAAGTCTTTTCTATTCCTTCTTCTATTGCTTTTGCTCCTTCAGCTAATCCAGTTGTTGTTGTTTCTTCTGTTGATACGGTCGATAATCCAGACTGGAGATTATTGATTAATTATTCTACTTTATATTGATCTACCGTATACCTTATCATTAGATTCTCCAATATTGGCTGTGGTAGTTTCTCCAAACTCAGCTCCTCCATGTTCTCCATGAGTTTCTTTAGCTAGATCAGCAGGTGTAGGTACTGTAGATGGTTCAATCTTCTTCTCTACTTCACTTGTAGTTGATCCCACCACTGATGCTTCTGTAGTAGCTGAAAGATATTATTGATTGATTAGTCAATGATATGATACCATACCACTCGTAGATACACTTTCCATTCCTTCTCCAATCGCTTTTCCTTCGGCTGATTCAGGAGTTGAGACCTTGAATTATCGATTGATTACAATATCTTGAGATATTATTGATTACTTCAGTCTTTCCAATCACTGATTCTTCACCGGTTGGTTCTTGAGTTGTAATTTCACCAGAAGCAGAAATCTCATCATGAGATGGGGATACTGTAGATTCACCTGAATGATAATGAATTATTGATTGAATAAAATAGAATAATTCATACCTTTATGTGATAAATCTTCAGTGATTGTTCCCTTTCCAATCATTTCTTCTTTTTCTTCTCCTTTCTCTTCTTCTTTTTCATCTATTGATTCAGCCATTTCAACAGTTGTTGCTTCACTTTCTCCTCCTTCTACAGTACTTGACTCCGCCCCTTCTACAGTACTCGTTTCTCCTCCTTCTACAGTAACCTCTTCTCCTACCGTAGTAGTCTCAGCTTTTTCTAAGTTCACTTCTCCTTCATAAGTTGTTTCCTTATTGGGTGATGCAGTAGATAAAGCCTTCTCAATCAATCCTTCCTTTGTAACTGATTCTTCAGTTGTAGCTACCGTAGTCTGATCAGCTCCTGCTACCGTAGTCTCTGTGGTATCTTCTGAGGCTGATACGGTACCCATAGCATTTTGAGTCTTTGGTGCAATAGTGGATAAATGTTTATGAATGAGAGCTTCTTTATCTTCTTCCTTGTGTCCTTCTGATTCTTTCTCTTCATCTTCTGATGGTTCTCCTTGTACAAATGCAGGTCCTTCCTCTTCTTCATTCGTTGTCGTTGTTTCTTTCTGAGTGGTTGCTTCTCCTACTTCAACTTCTTCTCCAACAGGATGAAGTGGAGTAGGTTCCATTTCTTTTGATGGATGAATAACTCCAATTCCTCCTTCACTTGACTCCGTTGTACCTTCTTCATTGGTTACAGTAGTTTCTTCCTCTGATGTTACAGTTGTAGCCTCTTCATCTTTAGATTCTTCAACTCCATGAACTCCTTCAGTAGTCACCTCCTCAGTTCCTTCAGCTCCAACTGCTCCATGAGCACCTTCTTCTCCTCCTTCAGTCGTAGCTTGCTCAGTCGTGGCTTCACCCTGTTCTTCAGCTCCATGAGCTCCCTCAGTGGTCTCAGCTCCTTCAGTTGTGGCTCCTTCTCCCTCCCCCGCTACGGTAGATGTTTCTCCTTCTGCGGATTCAGTAGTCACTTCTGCTTCTCCAGCTTGGGCTCCCTCAGCTCCATGAGCTCCTTCGGCTCCCTCAGCTCCATGAGCTCCTTCGGCTCCCTCAGCTCCATGAGCTCCTTCGGCTCCCTCAGCTCCATGAGCTCCCTCAGTGGTCTCAGCTCCTTCAGTTGTGGCTCCTTCTCCCTCTCCCGCTACGGTAGATGTTTCTCCTTCTGCGGATTCAGTAGTCACTTCTGCTTCTCCAGCTTGGGCTCCCTCAGCTCCATGAGTACCTTCGGCTCCGTGAGCTACCTCAGTAGTAGCAGTAGATCCTTCAGATGGTAGAGTGGTTGTCTCTTCAGTTGCACCTTCACCATGAGATATAACTCCTTTGGCTCTATCACCATTAACTTGTACTTTTGATAGTTCTCCATCAAGATTAACTCCTCCAGGTATGATTACTTCTGATTCCAATGGAATCTCATCTACTTTTCCTTTCCTTCTTTTCCATAAACTTGTTCTCCACTTCCTTCCCCAGACATCTTTGACTCCGCCCCTTCTTCTGAAGATACTGTAGTTGCTCCTTCTTCTTCAGAGGGTACTGTAGTCGCTCCTTCTCCTTCGGATGGTACTGTAGCCTCTCCTTCTTCTGAGGTTACGGTAGTTTCTCTTCCTTCTTCAGTAGGGGGTACGGTAGCATCACCTCCTACAGTCTCCTCTGGAGGAAGATCTTGAGATTCAGATGTGTGAATTCTTGCATCATCAGGAGAAAGAACAACGAGATCAACTCCTCCATCACCAGACTTATGATGAACTTAAATGAATATTATTGATTGATTATCCATATTATCGATTGAAAACTAAGATTATATTGATTAAACAGAAACTAAAAACTTACTGCAACTCATACAGTGGATGATAACACTTTCTTTCAATTCAAGAGAAGTCTTCAACAATGGCTTATTTGAACATTTCACAAATCTACCGTATCCTAATGAACATTCGTTCGTTTCAGGATTGAATAGAGCAGCTGCACATCCTTCCTGAATTATTGATTTGATGAGATACTTAAGTTATCTTAGAGATAATGAATACCTGGAAACATTTAGTAGCACATCTATGAGCATATCTTGTACTGAATGATGGAAGATATTCAATTGCATCATTTATCTCACTTGATGCACTTATTTGGAAGTTTACAATACAACCTGAAGATATTATTGATTGATTAGATAGACCGATCAGATTATTGATTGATAGATCAATACATACCATGACCCAGTACGGTTTCTCCTTCACCAGTCACTTTTTCAGCAATATTACCAGCTACTCCAGAAACAGCTCCAATAACCTTGAAAGATCAAAGATCAAATTGAATCAATCAATTGATCTACCGTACCTTAGCAAGCATACTCTGATCTTTTACAGTTTCATTCTTCTCTAAAGGATCTCCAAGGATTCCTTTGACTACGTTCTTTTCGGGATCTGAATATTGATTGATGCATATATTGTTTGAAAAGTATAAACATACAGCAATTGACACAATGAATCCATGTATCTTCTTTAACTTCTTCTAATCTTAATCTCAATTCAGTTCTATCACAACTTTGACTCTCATCATATGAAAGATGACAAGTACTTGATTCAATCTCATATTTAGCTCCAGAACAACCATCCTGAAATAGAGATTACGGTAGATTTACTATTGATTGATTACTGTAAATTGATAAATATTATCGATTATTTAATGACCTGGAAACATCTAGTAGCACATAATTCAATAGAATCAACAGGGAATGTTTTCTCGAATGGAGCCTTGAGTGTGGATGGACGTTGAGTGAATGGAGCAGATTGGAATTTAATCACACAACCTAGAATCATGTAAGATATATTTTAATTTTTTTTAAATATGGTATTAAACATTTAATATTATTCAGCATTGGTAGGAAAAAATGTATTTAAATATCAGAGTAAAATGAACGTACTCTTTCCAAAATCAATATCTTCACTAGCCAATATCAATGGACTTTCATCATTCTTATCTTTTACAATAGCAGCCGGTCCTTCTGATACTCCTTCCTCTGGTGAGGATGTTGTTACGCCCTTCAAGCATATTCATATCGTCAAATAAGTAAATTCAAATGATCTTTCATTTTAGTTGATAGAAAACGGAGAAATAGCACGTAGAATAAAGAGACCGTTGAGAAACATAACAATACCTCTTCTTCTCCTTCATATGTTTTCTCTTCTTTTTGTGTAGTTGATTCTTCTTCAATACCAGATCCTTCTCCTTCTCCTTCTCCATGTTCAACTCCTGATCCTTCTTCTACCTACAATATTAATTCGTCATTTAAAAACAAAGCAGGCTAAAATATGATCAAATATAACACAGTACCTGTTCTCCAATAGTGGTTTCTTCTCCTTCAGTTACAGTAGTCTCCTCTTCAGGAACTACCGTACTCTCTTCCCCTTCAACAGCTACAGTAGTCTCCTCCTCAGGAACTACCGTACTCTCTTCTCCTTCAACAGCTACAGTAGTTTCTTCTTCTTCACTGGCTACAGTAGTCTGTTCTCCCTCAGGAGCTACAGTACTTCCATATGGTCCTTCTGTTTCTTCAGATGAAGGTACTGTAACCTTTTCTCCTTCACTAGTTGATTCTTCTTCTGGATGACTAGTCACAGCCTCTTCATTTTCTCCTTTTGTTGATTTTGTTGCTGATTCATCGATTGATTCTTCAGATCCTTTACCCTGAAAATCGAAAGATTACTGTAGATAAATCAATCGATATATGGTTAGATACCTCTTGATATGATTCATTATCAGCACTTGCTGATACTCTTACAGGTCCATCTTTGGTGACAATCCATTCATCAGTGGGTACTGTAATTGAAAAAAATATCGATTGATCTATTGATTGACCAAAGTATCGTACCACAACGGAAACATTGTAGAAGAACTTCTTCAGGTGAATGAGATTTACTAACGAGAGGAGAATGACCACAGGTCTAAATATCAATCAAATATTAAGGTTCTATTAAAAGCAAACACGGAGCTAAGTATAGAAAGATTGTCTTTTCATGAATGGTAATGGTAATGACTTACATCTCTTGGATTAGATCCTAATCTACATTCATTTGTCTTAGGATTGTATACAGATTGAGTACATCCACCAATGAAACATTTCCTTGCACATTCATTCACTCTATAATAGATATGAAGAGATTATATGAAATGAATGATAGACATACGTTTGAACTTGTTCACTTTTATAGAATGGGAATCCAGAATGATCTCCTTCTTCTACTTGGAATGAGATTATACAAGCTGTAATTGAATTCATTTAGATAATGAAGAAGAAGAAGAGGAAATAGATTATGGATGCATTATTGATTAACTCAGTAACAATTGAATATCATATAAAAATAATTGTAACGAAAATAACTCTGGGAAACTTATACATATTAAAATAATTAAAGAAAATAAATGCATTTATGTTAATCGATTTGTGTTAAGATTCACCGATACCATTCCATTCAACCAATCAATATAACTACAATTACAGTAACTAAGACCCAATTAGAGTATTACTATGTGGAGATTATTGATTAAGATAAATAAAAAAGTAAATAATACATGCAGTAGTGTAAGTCAATATGATTCCATGCTATGGAAAACTGAAATAGAACAAAGAATATGTTAGAATATCATGCTGTTACCTGCTATACCTCTTCTTGGAGATGTTAGAGGAGGTCGAACAACTGGTGCTCCTGACACTTCCGAATCTATCAAAGATCAAAGATCACATTGAAAGAATAAACAATATTATTTTTTTTAAATCAGAGATAAAAGATCGGATTGGAAAGTTCAAAGATCAAAGATCAACCTTTAGCACAAATAACGCAGTCCATTGTACTGGCAACATCAGTTCCGAACTCTGCTTGATATTTGGCATCTTTGTGATTAGTAGGACAAGTTGACTAAATTAATCAATAAATGAATAATAATGGAATAATTAGAGCAATCATACCGAATCAACCATATCTTCAGTATTTACCATGAATTGACACATGAATGTAGATGGTTCATAGTAGGCAAACTGAAGAGAAGTATTCATTCACTCATTACTTTTATTAAATCTTGTATTACTTGGTACACCCGAGCTAATTTCACTCTCCGACAAGATACTCTCTCTCTCTCTCTCGCTGACAAAGAAAGCGAGAGAGTGTAGCCAGTGCGAAGAGTTTCAAATTAGCTTGGGGTGTGCCTTTAATATAAATGAAAGTGACATACTCCACAACTATGTTCATAACAGATCTTAGCACATTCAGATGGACTATTGGCCTTTGTTGAATTGATTAGAAGTTGAACAGTATCCAAATCGATTTGAGATGTTGGAATGAATCGAATGTGTCCATCACATACTTAAATATATCGAAGATCATAAATAATTCTTTCTCTTTATCACCTAATCATAATATCTTAACTATCCTTAAATTTATGATATTTTATAGTGGACAACTAGTATTTCTTATTACATCAATGAATATATAACGGAAGAATCGTCTAATATGACAGATGGGAATTATAGACTGACAAGTGCGCGAAAAAGGAAAATACAGGGTAATTATATTTCTAAGGAATTTGTTGGTAAGAACGTCATTCCAGTGATGTCATGTCAATAATCAAAGTTTAACTCATATCTATCGAATATTCTATGCACGCATATTGCACATAAATTCTTATGCCCTACAGTATCATCTACAGTATTCCTACCATACCTCTTTTACCCTACAGTATAATCTACAGTATTCCTACAGTACCTCTTTTCTCAGTAACATGTCCATTCCATATCGTAGTAGTTTCAGTCTTAACCGTTACTGGTTCTTCTTCTTCTTGTTCTCCAATTTCTCCAATCTCTACAAAAAAGACAAATGTTTAACACTTGAATAACTTCTATTTATTCTTCTCAACAATAATACGCAAGTGACTAATCAATAACTACTTTGATCACTTGAATACATTGAGTCATCCTCTATTCCCTTTCTCTATCTATTCATTTGTATTCTTTGTCTATTACTCCTTCAAGGTCAACGTCCATCTGGCATACACTGCCAATTTGTTCCATCTCATAATCTCCTTATTCACTATAGGAATAGAGGCCATGACTGGATATTCTAACGGTTTCATTCCTTTTCATACAATAGACTACAAGTACTCAGAAACATTCCAATTCTTCTACTCAAGTACTCTATACAATACTAGTCATCTCTTCACTACATTCCATTCATTCTATTCAATCTTTTTATTCATATCAAATCAATAATCACTCACCTCCTGATCCTTCACCACTGCCTTCTACTGTTGTTGTTTCTTTAAAGATCAAAGATCAAACTACAATCATCAATAAAGATAAATTACCTTCTCTTAGTTCAGCTTCACCATTAGATTCACCAGAAGTAGGTACTGTAGTTGCTTCCTCTTCTCCTCCTACCGTACTTTGTTCTTCAGTAGATTCAGTAGTCGATTGTTCAGAGAGTACGGTATCAGTTACAGTATCCATTCCTTTTCCTTCTCCATTAGCTACAGTACCTTCTTTATCTTCGTAAGTTCTTTCACCAGATCCTATAATGATTGTAAATATATATAATTGAATAGAATAGATTAACCTTCTCCTGAACCTTCTTTCATTTCTTCTTCTTCTTTCTCATCTTTATTCTCTCCTTTTTCTACCTCTGAAATTGATACTCACATGTAAGAACCACACTATTGTCCACATAAAATGTACTTGCACAAGAAAATGTTGTAAATACCAAGAGAATGGGTGTAAAAAGTATCTCTTGTAATCAAATATTTGGCCTCTCTCGCCTTCCTCTCGATTATCACTCATTCAATGCTAATTGGACTAATATTCTCAAGTGGGTAATATTCAAATGGTCATATCAATATCATATCATCGTAACTACTTTTTATATTCTCATGTCTATTTAATATTATGCAATTCGTGAAAAAAATTACTATTACAAAAAGCACACAATTTCGAAATGGAAGTGTTTGAAATTTTCAGAATTTTTTTCAGATGCCAAAATGAACTTTGTGTGATCTAATTAAGATCTGTAATTAACTATAATAAATAATATATTGAATGTGTAAATACCTGAATGAGTTTTTCCTTCATTCTCACTATTATGAGTAATCTCCACAGCTGTTCCTTTGATATTCTCTCCATGGGATAATAATGATGTATCTGCTACTATTGTTTGTTCACCAATTGATGAAAATGGAGGAGCTGTTACTGAAAACATTCAAGAATATTATAATTATCGATTATTCATCTGTCAATTATTATTCATATTTCTGAAATGTAAAGAATTTCTGATGACTAGTTATGATTATTTTGACAAATTCGTTGTTTTTGTGTCCATTATGAGTGAAGATAACAATGTTTCCTCTTTTCCATCTATACAATTATATTCCATCCTTATGTCACTCATTCTTTTCACTTCAAATACTACCAATAGTTGAAACAACCTATATCTTTACTTTATCACTCCCTCTCCCTTTCCCTCTCTCTCCCTCTCTCCCTCTTCCTCTCCCTCTCTCAATCTCTCCCTCTCCCTCTATACCTCCCAGATTGTCCTTCTCCCTCTCTCTATTTACTGCTTCGTCTTCTTCGTCTCATTTCAAATGAGTCAAAAGGGCAAAGGCTTAGATTTATGGGGCATGAACTGTGACAACAAATGTATGCAAGATCATGCAACGAGGAAGAAGTTACGGTAGACTGATCATGAATATGACCCAATCTATCTCTATCTTGAACCCATACAGAATACTGTAGAAGCTCAAGGTACGGTAGACTAATTATGAATGTGCTCCATCTATCTCTATCATTATCCATCAAAAGGTATTGTAGAATCATACCAAATTCTCCATTGCCTGGACATCTGATACAATCTAGAGTGACACTTCCTCCCTTGTATTCGATTCCAGATGCCTGAAAGAATAGAACCGGGTCTCGAGTGGAAAGAAGAAGATTACGGTACCTTAGTTAATAATTGATTACTACAATTGTATGCAGCAAAGTAATAAAGTCCGCAGTTTTGTTCGAGTGAAGTGTCGTAACGAATTGAATAACAGAAGTGATTACCAAAACATTTATGAACACAATCCTGAAGAGATTATTGATTTATTGATTGATTTTATGATTCATTGATTGTTTTAGTTGATGACATCATATATTGATTGATCTTATTCTAGTAAATAGTTCAGTATGAGCAATTTCAAGATAAGATCTCATTCTCAGTGTCAGGTAGACGTATTTTGAGATGAAAGAACGGAGAGGGATAAGAGAGAGGGAGAGAGGTAGAGGGGGAGAGGTAGAGAGGGAAGAGGTAGAGGGAGAGATAGAGAGAGGAGAGATACGGTTGTACTACTTTCGTGTGAACAGTTAATGAACTGTTCTACATAGATGGTAATCATTGATATTCATTTCTTTCTTCTTCAGTTCATTCTAGTATATTACTCATTATTTCTCAAATAAGTTTCAAGATAATTATCTGATGCAAAACCTAATACATAAATAAATAGGTCTAGAATGTGTCTCTTCGTACCTGTATACTATCAGCATTCCAATTAACAAATGTATATTCAGTTCTATCTACAGCTGATCCATTGATATATACATGGATATCACTGTTCGGACAATCTGAAAGTATATTCATTCTTCATTCACAATATAGGATATAGTGTATCCCTCTATGTTAATCATCTTCTCTTTTGGTCGTATAAGGTCATATTTTCTAGTTTAGGAAATGATCAAGAAATGGTCAAAAAGAGATTGCGCATGAGAGAGGGATGGAGAGAGGGAGAGGGTAGAGGATGAGAGAGTAGAGAGGGAGAATAGGGATTGGTATGAGTAATATGTTCTTTAATATAAGTTGTTCATTTCATTCGTCATGGTCTATTTCCCATTCCGTTTCTTCTTCTTCTTTTCTATTTTGATCATTTATTCGGTTCAATGAAGATTATAGAGGACACTATGATTGGAATACATTTCATAGTCGGAAAATGAAACTATGGCATAGAAGATATAGATGAAGTTATCATATAAATGAATATATTTATGGAAAAGAATAAAAGACAAGAGAAAATATGTATACAATTAGAGAATAACAGAGTTCACGATGCAAATCATTCATTTCTTATATAATATCACGAATTCATTTAGATCATCTAATAAATGCACAATACAATTGATCCTTTAAAATGGTTAATTATGGTTGAAACGGTCCATAATAATTATAATATCTAGAGAATATCTAATAATTATAGAAGTCTTAGATGGTTTCTCATCACATTTTCTATCAAGGTCTTCTTCACTCTTCAATTGTCTTAGAATTCTTTTCCCTCTATAAAAACATTCGTCCATATGTGAGAAGTAGTGACAGAAGGTCATTTGAACCTTTTACTATTCCGATACAATACTATCCATTCCTACCTATGTCCCTCACATCCCCTCCCCTAATCATACACAAACAAATATATTCATTAGTTATATCTTGGGAATACTGTAATAGTTATCTTAGTATATTGATTAATCAATGTGAAATAATTAAAGTACTATCACAAATAGTATATTTCATAGACTGATATGAATAGATAGAATATAGTATTTCATTGTATTCATCCTATCACTTTATCCTATTTCTATCTATTCATTCCATTTATTCTCTATTTACATTCTACAAAGTAGGCCATATTTGGAGCTGACAAAACAGATAGTTCAAGGTTTTAACTAAGTAGTTCCTCTACTATCTCATTCCATGTTCATATCTAGCCAACTCTCCCTCTCTCTCTCTCCGTCTACCTCTCCCTTATCCATCTCTCCCTCTCCCTCTCTCTCTCTCTCTCCCTCTCCCTCTCGTGGTATCTTAAACCATTCACTTTCAAGCTGTATATTGAGAAGATATGGTTGATAGATGGTCATAGATAGAAGAATGAATGAATGAATAAAAGAATAGGAAGATGATTCAAAGTAGACCTAATTTATACCTGCCGAGAGAGTCAAGATTAGACAAGATTTATACAAGATACGATGCTAATAGATGGAGAGGGAGAGGTAGAGGTAGAGGAAGGGGGAGAGGGAGAGGGAGAGGAAGAGGGAGAGGGAGAAATAAGGAGAGGTAACAATAGTTGTGAAGTTATGTAATGATCGTTTGAAGAATAGTGACCTGTATAGTACATATTAAGTATAATCCATTGTAATTGAAGTCCTCAGTATTCAGTCTCCCTCTTCCTCTCTCCCTCTTCCCCTCCCTCTCTCTCCCTCTCCCTCTCTCTCCCTCTCTCCCTCTCTCTCTGTCTACCATATTGTTACTCTTGACCTCAAGATACTTTTGAATAGACGAAGAACTGTTGAAAACTGAGAAGGAAGACACAGAAGATTTTTGATTAATTTGACTAGTCAAAGTACTCAATTGAATAAGTTTGAATTGAATCTCATATTATATCATATGAAGAGATTTGATTTGGAATGAAAGACAATGCTTATTTGTCGTCCTTCGAAGATATTGAGAACGGAAGTCATTGTACTACTAGACTGTCTAGGAGGTAAAAAGAAGAGGGAGAAATTAACGAATGGTAGAGGGAGAGGGAGAGATTACAGAGGGAGAGGGAGAGAGAGAGGAAGGTAGAGGGTGAGGGAGATGAGAGATTACATAGGGGGATGGAGAGGTACAAATAGTCGAAATAAAGGTAAAATGGTTCTTCTTCTTATTGCTCTTTTATATCATTACATTGTTCTCTATTTTCATTGAGATTATAAATGTCTTTCTAGAGAAGAAAAGAGAATAATATTGATTAAACTATCTTAGAACTATCGTGTGATATAGAGGGAGAGGGAGAGGGAGAGAGGTAGAGGAGGATAGAGAGGGAGAGGGAGAGGGAGAGAGGTAGAGGAGGATATAGAGGGAGAGGGAGAGGGAGAGAGGTAGAGGAGGATAGAGAGGGAGAGGGAGAGGGAGAGAGGTAGAGGAGGATATAGAGGGAGAGGGAGAGGGAGAGAGGTAGAGGAGGATATAGAGGGAGAGGGAGAGGGAGAGAGGTAGAGGAGGATAGAGAGGGAGAGATGAAATGAGTTTAGGTATGTACACCTTATTGTATTCAAGTAAACGTTCATTCCTTCATTTCAAGTGTTTTCATTCTTCCTTTACAAGCTCATCTATTTATATTTTATTGAGAAGGTCAGGCTATACTAATAAACACTGACCATTTCAATCCCCTAAACCTCTCTCCCTCTCCTTATCCCTCCCTCTCCCTCTCCCTTCTTCTCCCTCTCCCTCTCCCTCTCCTTCTACTACTAGTATCTCAATACTAGGATAGACAGATAACCCTTGTCCTATATTCTCGTCTTCTTCTCTTTCAATTGATACAAGTGTGATATACTAGTTATGAAGAACAAAGAAACTGATAAGGAGAAGAGATCATAACTGGAACTATACTATCGAGAATACACTATCATAGATGGGCAGACGGGGTGATAGAGGAAGGGAGAGGGAGGCTGAGTGATAGAGGTAGAGGTAGAGGTAGAGGTAGAGGTAGAGGTAGAGGTAGAGGTAGAGGTAGAGGGAGAGAATGGCGTTCAAGAATGAATAAAGTAATAGTGTTGATTAGGAAAGCGCTTTAAGAGATCAAAGTTAAAATAAAAGTGATAGAATATGAATGAATGAATGAATGAATAGATAACTGTAACTGACTTATAGTTTGAGGTAGATGAGGGGCTGCCAATGTTGTCCCCAGATAGAGTAGAAGAGAAGATAATATCATCTCTCCCCGAATGAGAGATGATACAAATATCCTGAATAGAGAGGTTACTGTAGGAGAGGTTACGGTAGGTCAAATAGGATACGAGTATGGTGGGAGAGATACGAGTGGGGAATAGAGAGTAGAGTACGACAGAATGAATGTGATACTGAAGTCGAGAAGGAGGAGAAGGTGGAGGGGGAGGGGGAAGGAGGGGGAGAGGGAGAGGGAGGGAGGAGGAGAAGGAGAGGGAGAGGGAGGGAGGAGGAAGAGGGAGAGGGAGAGGGAGGGAGGAGGTGAGGGGTAAGGTAAGCATGAAAGAAGAAGATTCTCACTCTCTCTTCACAATTCCATTCTTTGATGACTCCGCCCACTTACAAGTGAAGAACACTTTGTATGGGAGACCAATGAATGAAAGAAGAGCATGAAACTATGAGGTAATATAGGTAGAGGGAGAGATAAGGAGAGGGAGAGGGGGGATAAGGAGAGGGAGAGAGATAGACCCAAGTATGAAGTGAATGAATAAGTGTAGAGAGATGGTTGAATCTTTATCTTGTTTTCTTCCCTTCATCCTCTGTTCTTCTTCCTTCTTCCTCTTCCTCTCCTTCTTCTTCTACTTGAACCAAAGTCAAAAGGTGTGCAGTTCAGTGAGGCATACCAAGGCAAATGATACAATGGAATGTGATAAATATATATGATCAGAGAGATCAAAGATCAATCTCCATTGATTCTATTCACTTAAACCACAATGTTCTATAGGCTGTGAAAGCAAAAACGACCGCTCAACATAGAAACTCTCTCAAATTCAATCGTCTTTCACTTGTCTCGCTATGGAAACAAAATGGCTTGAACCAGAATACTGTGAAACCGTACTCATATATGATTAAAGATTTTTTGCAGATTGTGGTAGAGTTCAAAGATCATATCAAGAGTACTGTATAAATAGTAATGATATCTTTAGGTGTGTTTCAGGTAAGAATAACAATGTTTATTGAAGGCGCAAAATTTCTCCAAATACGGAAAGAGAGATTGAACGATTCTTAGAACGAGACCCGACAAGGAATTTCGCTACCTTGTAGTTGATGTTTCACATCAATTCTATCGACTCTTTCACCATTTCATTTCGCCTTTCAGTTAACGATTCATATCAAAACAAAAAGAAAGTAAACAAGTTTTATTAAACGTTTTGATCTTTTAACTTGTAACCCAGACAAGATAAAGGTATGATGAGGAACGACTGTCGCCGATTACAGTAATCCGTTCACACATACCGTAATCCCTTTATACAGTAATCCCATTGATTCTACAGTAATCTTGTAGAAGTAAGTTATGCAACTAGTGGAGAAGTCAAAAAAGACGTTTGTCCTTCTAAAAGAGATGAAGAAGAAGAGGATTATCTTGTCTCGAGTTACAGACCTCAAGGGCAGAAGGTAGGATCATCTATGGATAGAAAGGGAGAGGAGAGGGAGAGGAGAGGGAGAAGGAGAGGGAGAGGGAGAGCGTGAAAGAACAAGTTGACGATTACAAGAATTAAAAGACGAGAAAAAACTGACGAGTTGTTATTATTTAGTGTGCACCTTTCCATGTAGAAAGAACTAGAGAAGGAGATAGGAAGAGATAGAAGAATGAAGAGAAGAGATAGAAGGAGATGATTAGAGAATAATCAGATTCTGATTGAAATGAATGATTGAATGATCCATAAATCGATCTCAATCAAATCATTTGATTTCCTCTTAAAGATGGAGATCCGAGAATGTTTATCCGAATCTCCAACATCTTTCTTATGATAGAGGAAGTGATCAGAAGTTAGAGGTATCAATCATCTATCAATGGGATATACTGATATTCCTGCTGTCGAAGATTCCAAACTTATCGCCAAACTTTCTAATTTTCAAAAAGCTCTCCGTTCCCTGAATTGTTGGATTCGATCGTGATTCTATCCATCAATAAGCTAAACCAACAAAAAATAGATAATATGTAGAATAACTTTTGCTATCTTTCTTTGTTCACATTTTGTTCTCGAAAGAAGGATACTCTTCTAAAATACTCCATCATCTCTACAGTTGATGAATAGAAATGTAGAATGATCCATATGATGGCAGATGGAAGATGATAGATAGATAGATTGATAGATAGATAGATATGGATTGATAGATGCTATCTAGATGACTCTTCATACAATCCAATAGGGATTCATTGTATGATAAGGATACTGTAAGAAGAAGAGTGGGAGACTAGAGATAAAAGGTGTGTTTAAGCTTCTTTTTCTATACCTATCGTTACGCCTTATCAGTAGAAGAAGATGAGGCAAGGTCGAATCAGAATGAAGGAGAAGAGAAGGAGGGGAGGAGGAGATGGTGGGAGGAATTGTATGATCGTCAAAGTTTATTTGTAATGAAGAAGAAGTTGTGAGAGGAAATAGAATATGCCATTGAATGAAAGAATAAGGAAGAAGAAGAAGAAGAGGAATGATGGTCAAAGTAGTAATCATACCAATGAGAGGGTTGAGATGAATGAGATGAGAAGGACAACTATATACCGTCAAAACGAAAAAAAGTGAAACATTTTTCAAAAATTTTGAAAAATTTTGACAAAAGTTCACAAGATTCCCTGTTTGAGCATTTTTCACGATCTTGATGATGTATTATCTAAGGTTTTTCATTGTGGATGTGTTTGCCCAATACAGTTATGCACGACAAAAGTGAAAAAATTAATCGGGAACGCTCCACAGCAGAATTGGTATACTGTAGCATACTGTACAATCTTACTCGAAAACTGCTGCCATCGAGCTTTTTTTCGTCTAATAATGGTTATATATAGCATTACTTGACTTCCTATAACGAATTTGCACCGTTTGGATCTTGGCAAAGATCAGGCTGCAAAAGTGGGATACTGTAGAAAATCCTACCGTATACCAGTTTCACAAAACAGCGTTCACAGTGATTTATTTCAAAATTATTCTTCACAGGTAAATTAGGCAAGCTCAGAGATGCTTAAATACCCTATTATCTAATAAAAAAAAACTAGCAACCTCATTTAGATATCATGATTCAAAATTTTCAAAATCTTGTGAACTTTTGTCAAAATTTTTCAAAATTTTTGACAAATGTTTCACTTTTTTTCGTTTTGACGGTATAGTCGAATATATCCTTACAGGGAAGAATCTTATGAGAGGCAGTAGATATACCTTATTTTCATCTTTTATCTGAATGTTTTAGTTGTTCTGAATTAATCAAATTATGAAGACTATTCTACATATTTAAACAGAATTTGAATTATATGAATTCAATTTGACTTATATGGGATGGAGGAGTTGATAAATATTAATGGAACATAAAAAGAACAAGCTACAGTAAGAAGAGAATGAAACTTACAAGAATTACACAATTCATATTTTGATTGTAAATAGCAATATAATAGGTCGTCATAAATAAAAACATTCGTGATTAATAAAAATAAAATCATAAAATAAGAAGTTAAGAATAGAGAAAGAATGTGTATTATTTATACTCTTCTCATTCAGTTTACAATCTATTTATTTAGTCATTGAAAGAGTGAAATGAGGCTATAAATGAGTAATTCAAAGACAATAAGAAGATCAATGAAAATGAAGTCATTTTATACTTTGTTGTAAGTGATTAAGTGTGATAGATACTATCTATCTACAGTATGAGAAGAGATTCAATGACCTCTTTTATCTATCTCCTCTTTTACATTCATTCATTATCTATTCAACCTTTTCACATCTACGCTTCAATGAATACTGTAATAGAGAAAGAGAGGGAGAGATTCTAGAGGGAGAGGGAGAGGGAGAGGGATAAGGAGAGGGAGAGATTCTAGAGGGAGAGGGAGAGGGATAAGGAGAGATATATATTCCAGAGGGAGAAGAACGCTTTAAAAAAGTCTGAATGAGGATATAGAGAGTAAACATATATATGATAGAATGACGATGTTACTTAGACATTGAAGTGACTTTAACCATTACTATCTATCTATACTTCTTGATCTATCTCCCATCTCTCCCTCTCCTTCTTGGCTCTCTCCCTCTCCCTCTCCTTCTCCCTCTTCCTCTCCCTCTCCCTCTACCTCTACCTCTCCTCTTATAGTATTATCGTTGGTGCGAATCTCTTCGCTTCAATTTCGTTCTACTTTTCTCCTATTGTTACTTTTTAAAACTCTTCTTCAATCTCTTCTATTGTTTTGTATAATATCTTTATTCATTGATTACATAAAATGGAATCATAAGTGGGTATAATATACTTGATATTGATATATGCATTTGGTCCTCCTGTTCTTTCCAATTCATTCAATGTCATTTCTATTATTTCATCTAATGGTCTACCAGGTGCATATCGAACATCTAATCGAAGACCTCCATGTGATGTTGATCCTTAAATTGATCTTTGATCTTTGATCTATGATCTTTGAACTTACGAAGAGGAGGAAGAAATTGTCGATAGAAAGGAACAAGTGGTATTCCACAACCTTCTCTTTTAGTTATTCTTTGTATTAATTGAAGTATTTCTTTCTTCTTTTCTACATCAAATGAATACAATCCAGCTCTCATCGATCGAACCTATTCATATATCAATCAATAATAATATATGATTGATGATCTACCAATTGTGGATAACAATGAATAAGAATGGCTGGATGAAAGTCTAGATCAAGAAGATCATTCAATCCTTTCATGGCAATGAATCGATATGGCTTAAATGAATAAGAAGAATTATAATATTCAGAATGATGTGAGGGCATTGGTATAAGAAAAGAATAAGTCTTTCAATTACAATAACACTTCGAAAACTGTATAAGACATAAGGCAAAAAGATCAATTGAAGATGAGAAGTGAAGCATATATGATTGATTGATTGATTGATCTTGCTTCACTTATCACATTTCATATATAACTCTCTATACTATATTATGGAGAAATTAATATATTTTTCATTCAATTCAGAATGATCAAATGTCATTTGAACTTGAATATCTTTTATTCAAAGCTATCAACTTACGATTGTAATGATATAACTGTAGAAGATTAAGATGTTATCTTCTACAGTAATCTCTTTACAATGTTTCATTACAACCATTAAAATATTTTTTCAGACTATTTTTCGAGCCCTTTAAGTAAAGTGATCGAGATGTAGCCATTACGATGAGATGAAATTACTTTCTTTGAGAAACAAACAAGAACATTTGAATACGTATCTAGACATGAGATAGAGATTGATATTGAAGACATATGATAATCCTATCAAATAGATATACACAATTCATTTTATATCTTCCTTCTTCAATTACTTTCTCTCATAATGTAGATCAATTGATTTATTGATTGATTTATGTATACCTGATCAATGAGAGGAATTCCACTAGAAAACATTGGAATAAGAGCAGCGATATGTTCAGGTTTTAATGAACGTCCATCTACTAACCATCTTAATGGAAAATATAATTGGACACTGTCATTTAAAGCCACACTCCGAGTTAATTTTAAGCGAACAGAAAGATACTTTCCATATACTGATGTTCAATTCGAAAAATATTCTTCATATGGCCGCATACGTAGCGAAAGTTATCGAGTTATCGATGTATATTAGATTCGTTGTCTTTTTGTTCTTGTTTTAGTTTAGCGACATTAAAAAATAAATGTTGCAAAAAAATATCAGTATCAAACTTCAAATGATTCAAAATTGCCAGCAAATTCCGAATTTTTTATTTTGGCAAATGTGGATATTGCCGCATGCCGAAAAAGCTTTTGCGACACACCCTCTGATCCCGAGCTAATTTTATTCTCTTCTCTGGTAACACTCTTTCGTAGACAAAGCGTGTGAGAGAGCGGAGAGTTTAAAATTGGCTCGCCCCCGGGGTTAACTCTTTAACTTTCGTATTATTAATACTTAGAGTTAACCTTAACGTCTTAGCCTTTTCTCCAGGTGCTCCATGCATAATCTTAACTGGAAGTTCATTTCTTTCATAAAGAAGACGAAATCTTCCCCATTCATCCGATGTCTTCAATTGATATTATAATGATAATAATAAGTAAATCACTAAGTCATTATTAAAATGAGAAATAACAGTCACTGCCTTCTCGTTTTCAGCGTACAATGAAATATTGTGTGAGACCGTTCATTCATTTTTCACTCCGTTAATTAATCGCTCATTTTTTTCTTTTTTTGAAAAGATGTTCATGATAGTAATTCTCATTATATTTAAAGTTTAGTGTTCAAAGAAATTGAAAGACACAACATCTTTTTGTGACTGTTTCATATAAGAAGTGAGTCTCATTGAAAGATTCAATAGAATGATAAAGACTCAACCTTATTCTGTGCTGTTTGTGTTTGTCGAATAGAAGGAAGTGATAGAGCTCGTGTATTCTTTTGAAGAGTTTGAGTACTAAATGGAGGAACCTACAATCATCTTAATTATGCATAGTCATCAACACAAATATTTAAAATGGAAACTCATAATTAAGAATTTGAGAACCGAAAAATATTCACACTCCGCTGATAGCAGTGCAGCGTTTTTCCAGAAAAATGTCACTGTAGGGAAATCGCCCCATTTCCCTCATTTATTAGGGAATCCGAAAAAAAGGGTTTGATACAATTTTTGTGTTTTTTTTTCTATTAATGCTATTTTAATATTAGTTACTTATCACATCTTGTACTTTGGTGGTTATCCTTCATCCATTCAATATATTCAAGTATTCATCATAGTTCATATTCATCATTACCTGTCTTTCAATATCTTTCCTTGATTGCATAAATCGACTCTGTCGTATGTTTTCTTTCACGATATTACGAGGAAGAAGAGATGATATTTGAGGAAATTGACCCTCGGGGAATAGAATCTTAAATATAATAAGAAAATCAATAAAATCATTCAATTGAATTATTTGGTTACGGAATGAGTTTCTCTACAGTACACAATATTCCCCCCCCCCCTTGACATGGGATCCCGTGATTCTCAAAGGAATCCCATCTATCCCCTCCAATCATTGCGCCTTCAATATAATTTTAATAGTGGATATTAAGCGTGAAAATTGTGCGAGTTCTCAATGTCTGAAGTATTTTGTCATGGAAAGTTTGGTATTTTTCAAAGCTTGTCAACTAAATTGTAATAAAAAGAGATTCCGAAAAAAGTCACTTTGCGATGAATACCCGATCGTGGGGAGTTTTTTAAAATGTTTTTTAGCCCGGCATTTGCCAAAAAAATAATATTTTTTGACAGCTGCGTAATTTATAAAATTTCAAACTTTCTATGATAAAGGAGTTCAGATATTGACTAAAACAACACACACTATTTCAACGTCTGGCCTTGAATATTCAAGACGCAATAATTCGAGGATATAGAGGGGATCCAGGTGGAAACCATGTCTATATGATGTACTGTACATGGAAGTTATTTTAAAAAAAGCTATATTTAAAAATACATGGAATTGATTATGAAGTGATGGTATTCCACTGTAGTTGCTCAATTAATATGTATGTAGATATATAAGTGAAACAAACATCGATTGGTCTTCTATGAGGAAGTTGAGGTTGACGACACTCTCGAGGAATACGAGATATCATTCTGATGAAGGATGAAGATGAAGAGTTAGGGAGAGGGAGAGGGAGAAAGAGGGAGAGGGAGAGGGAGGAAGAGGGAGAGGGAGAGGGAGGAAGAGGGAGAGGGAGAGGGAGAGGGAGAGATCCTAGAGATAAATATGTAAGGTCTTCAGTGCATAGCGTTTCGAGAGCGATTATGGTGCGACAGAGAAAAAGGCAGAGCGAAAAAAGAGAGAGCATCCAAAAAACTGGATGGTTAAAGTGCATCAAGGTGCACCATACCGTATTTTGTTGGAATTTTGCCAAGTTTTCAATTATCGTTCTCCATGTATTGGAGAAACACAGTGCTTGATGAACTGGGAATGTGAGTGAGTGAAATACAAATGAAATGAATGAATGAATATGTAATTGAAGAATGAATAATGATACAAATGAAGAGTAGTTTAGTTAGACTATAGTAAGGAAATAAATAAGAGTAAGATATGAACGAGAGATGGGGAGAGGAAGAGGTAAAGGGAGAGGGATAGGAAGAGGAAGAGGGAGAGGGAGAGGGAGAGGAAGAGGAAGAGGTAGAGGGAGAGGAAGAGGGAGAGGGAGAGTAAGAGGTAGAGGGAGAGGAAGAGGAAGAGGGAGAGAGGGAGAATATATAGAGGTAGAGGTATATAGGACTAAAAGATTGCTTCTGGACCAATGGTCATGACAGATCTAATAGAATGGAATAGAATGAATAGACTTCATTCTTATATTGAACACCTTCCATATTTGTTTACTATTTGAAGTTATTCGTTGGTTGTATTAGTAAATATTGGTCTTTTATTCATTCAATATTGCATATACAAGTGAATAGAGCATAGAGCGATAAATAATGTAGATATAAACAACATTTCATTGTTGAATAATTATGAAGACTGAATCAGACTTCTTAGTGTACATAATTCAGACAAATTAGTTAGATAAATTGTAAATTATCATACATTCTAATTGTATTATATATTGAATTGTTTGAATTATGAACTCATTTATTGTCATGTTTCAGTGTTATCTACTCCATGAAAATGAATGACATCTTTATGTATTTAAGATTTTCATTTTGTTGATTGATCAAAAAATTTCCAGGTCCAATTCAGTCCAAAGCGTCTAATCTCTTCTTCGGATCTACTTGATCATATTTATAGACCTTATATTCTCTTAAGAAAAATATACCTTAAAGGTGGTGTCCCACGAATATTTTCGTGAACAAACTGTGAAGACAGATAGGTAGCAAAAGTTATTCTACGTACAGTACACTATTTATTTTGTACTGATTTAGTCTATTGATCGCTAGAAACATTAATGAACCATCAGGCCCGGTTCAGGGACGGGCGCGCTTTTTGAAAATTGAGGAAATTCGGCAATAGGTTTCGAACTTGCGTCAGACGGGCAACGAGTCTGAACGTTTACCACTGCGCTATGGGATAGATGTGAGGCTGCGCTAACTCTTCGCATATCACTTTGCATTCGCATAAGAGGGGTGTACTGATTTATCTGAACATTCGAGGGCCACCATCTTTAACACTTATTGAGTATGCTAGAGACCTTCTTGAGCCATATTGTTGTATTTAATCCCACCTTGAAGCATCGGCACTACTTCAGAATAGAGTACCAGCCCAAAATATTAGTATAATTGTCTAATATAAACGTCCTTTCCTTTGTGTTTATTTTATTTTTTATATATTTTTGGACTTGCCCGTTGGTTTGGTACCCTATTCTGAAGTAGTGCCGAAGCATCTTAATAATAGTCTTGAAGATGTCCAGAGGTCGTTTGTCATCTACTTTTTATCACGATAAACTTACAATTAGTTCCATTAATCTTCAAACTCTTGAATAGGATAGCTGTTTAGGACATTCAATTCATACATAGTACTACACACCAATTGAATTTGTTTTATTCATTTGTCTGTTTACTGTTCTTCGTTCTAACAATAAATAGATATTTATCGCACACACTTCGTATTTTTCTCCTTTATAAGATTTGGACTCATACCAAATGTGCTTCTAGATGTATTGACACTTGGAATTTTCTATCCTCTGAATTAGTTCTCTCTCTTCCAAAACCCTTCCATGTAGGGCTGTCAAATCTCCATGTCAATCTCATCATTAAAGTTTCTGGAATTCGACCCTGGAACCTGTTGTGAGAATGAAGACATAGAAAAAGGAGTCAATTCGTAAAAAAAAAGAAAAAATGGATTTAAAAAATAAATATTTCGATAGAAGGCATAAATAATTGTTGTTAAAGGTTTTACATTACTATTTTATGGAATGGAATAATCGGCTTCGTTTTTATTGAACAATTTGCATATTTTATTTTTATGATATGATATGATATGATAGGTGGTTGTTATCATTTTAATAGTTAATAAATATAGTGTAGACAAGTAATTAAATAATATTTTAATCGTCTATTAAACAAATATACACGTATTGGATCAATAATTATGTATAATAATCCCGTGTGTATGATGAAAGACTAGAACATTCCTGCCTCTTTTCTTGCTTTATCTTCTAAATATACACTCCAATAGGCTATATTGAACATAATGAAAGCGATTGGAAATATGATACTGTAATCAATCAATAATCAATAATCAATAATCAGTAGAAGGAGTACTGTACCGTGCAATGATATCGATTCGTTCAGCTCTTCCTCGAGATGAGAGAACACTACACCAACGAACTAATTCAACTCTTTTACGTTGTCCAACATATACAAGATCCGTTGTATCCTTTAATATTCAACCTTTTATTGTAAGTTATTTTTTGTAGTAATTTTGAAGTTTTTAAAAAAAATTTTAAAGAGCACTAAGAACACGGTTTTTTTCAAAATTCTAATAACTAATAATACTAATAAAAAATATAATATTATTGAAACCTCAAAAGTCCATTCTTGATGAGTTGATATAGGTGGACTACTATATCCATTATTAACAATTACATTCATTAATTCAATTCCTCCATTTCCATTTTCTTCTTCTTTCATTTCATAACTTTTCTTCCTACTTCTTCTTAACAATCTCTGTAAAAGAACGAAGGAAGTCTTCACTCAATTGAATGAAGAAACCATTATGACATATGTTTCTTTCCTTCCATCAATCAAATATAACATCCACGACTTATTCTCTCCCTCTCCATCTACCTCTCCCTCTCTACCTCTCCCTCTCTACCTCTCCCTCTCTAACTCTCCCTCTCCCTGTACCTCTTCTTCTTTCTTACTCCTTCTTCTTACCTTTTTCTCAACAGGATAAAATGGAGAGTATGCATTGGAACTCTTGATAACTTCTCCAACTCTTTGCATATAAACATCACTATCAATAACATTTGATAATCGTGATCGATTACATGCAGCCTTACGCATTTCTCTGAATAGACAACTTTGTTCAATGTTTCAATAGATGATTTAAGAGTAATTGATAACCTGTGTTCATCCATTATACCTAGATAGTTCACTACTGCATATTCTATTAGTGAAAAGAAGATGAATACTGAAAACAATCAATATTCTCAAATGTTATTGAATCGATGTCTACCGTACCTACACAAGCTCCAACCCAGATATCGATTGATTTGGCATACGATACAGGAGGAAGATTAGAGTTGATAGCTGATAGATGATTATTGATTAGATGAATCAATATATTGATTGAATATTACCATGACTAGTAGTAATCATAGTGAGAAGTGTAACTATAGCAAGAGGAACACGAGCTGCTGTTGATTTCCAATCAATCCAATATGATACCCATGCCACTCCTACCTTTATCAAACATATTATTGATTGATTAAAGTACGATAATATATAATATTGATAAGAAATGACTAACCAACATAGACGATGGAATATATAATTGAAGAAGAAAGAAAGAAAATACTCGGGTTAGACGAATGGAAACACGGAGACATGCATATTCACCTAAATCAAATTATAATATCGATTAATTCAGAATATTGATTGATCATGATATCGTTCAATAGTTGATGAATAAGTTATATACCAGTAGATGTTTTGGAAGTACACGATGCATTGGTTAATGATGTAATTTCAAAGTTGGGAAGAGCTCCACTAGCCATGGAATGTAATATAATAGGATCTATATCTCTCCATTCATATTTGATATCATCTGTTGTATAAGCATCTAAATCAATCAATATTACTAGAAATATCGATTGATCTTAAATAGAATAAAGGAGTATTACATGAAGCGAAGTCGATATAACATTTTTGTACATCCATTGGATAATTGAGAAGAATCATTGGACACGAAAGATGGAGAGTTAGTCTTAATTAATCAATATTATATTTTATTATTGATTTTTTATAGAAAAATATAAATTTATTATATATTCATCGATTAGTATTTTAAAAAAAAGTGAAGTTGAACTAAATACCTTCTATCATATACAATGAGCCCATCAGAACGAATCTTTATAAATCGATTCTCCTGAAATGAAATTATTTTGAATAAAAATAAAAGTTATAGAGTGTATTACCTGATCAAGCATATGATACCATCCATTCTTTTCATTTTGAAAGAATGTATCGGGAATCCATAATCTTTGATCTCTCGCTACTGTTATGAACTCAAATCTACGAGATATCGAAGAGAATAATCCATTTGACTGAAAACATTTATTTGTAATCAAGTAAAAATAAAGATTTAAAATAAAATACTTATAGATTAAAATAATAACTAACATGATCCATATACCGTAATCTATCATCAAACCATTCTTGACGCATTTTAAATTGAGCTACGAACTCCTATAAATCAATAAATACAATAGAGATAAATGAATCAATATAAGTACCATATTCTTCTCCGATACAGCAGATATTGATCGGATATTGAGACTTGTTGTAACTTGAACTGGTCCCTCTACAATGATGACTATTTCACTTATGAATAAAGTTCGAGAAGTTTCAATATGTACTTATACACCATTACTTCGTTTATCCTTTCCAATTTTAGATGAAATTTTATTTTAAAAAAATATTTAAACATAAATAAAATAAATAATATAAAAGTATACTTTGATCATTGAACGGAGTTCTTCCACTCGGTCTAACAGCAGGATCATAATCTTGTAATAGATCACATACAGTCATTTGTTCTCTCCATGCTTGATAATTTGTTGTTCGACGATCAAATTTTGTACGTTTACTGTAATTAATCAATCAATTATCGATTTATTTATTGATTAATAATTGTGAATCCTCCCATATCTTCTCCCTCTTGATTATCATTCCATGATATAGTTTTTACTAAACAGAGTCAAAACGAAACTTTCACTTTGTACATATATGTATGTTGCGTTTGATAATTAAGAAGAGAGTAACACGATGCTTCTATTTATTCCTTCACACTATACTTAACTCTAATTGGGTTGAATACTCAAGTTGAGAAATGTTTCTATTTCTTAGAATAGACTAACTAGTAAGAGAAGGAAAGAAACTATCATATGTCATGCAAAGTAAGAAGTATTCCTTAATCAATTAAATAATGAGAAGAAGAGAAAGAAGGATTGGATGTAGAAATGAAAAAGATAAAGAGTTCGTTAATGTTCATAACTCAATTGTTACTTGTCTATATTGGTAAATAAGA